>JAESUZ010005107.1:0-29988 GCA_017311185.1 Proteles cristata cristata
AAGTACTTTAATAGATTTGTATGATCTGACTTCCTTTCTAAAAGTTTTTTTTAAATAAAAGAAATAGGATAAGATTCTTCTTAAACTGCGGTTTTGTCTATCCCACTTTGTTTCTGAAAAGACGTTAGAAGGAGAGAACATTTGTGGATATAAAACCGTCTGTGTTAACACTGTGGCTTCCTCTTCTCCTGTCCTCATTAATCTTCAGATGGCTGGTTTGGGAGCACCCTGGAGGATAATTCCAGAGGCTCTGCAGAAAGATACCTCAGTGGCTCTTTAACCATATAGGGCTGGCCTCAAATAGTGTCTGCTGTAGCTGAGACCTGCTAACCGTCCTGTGTGTTCATTCCTTCCCATCTGTCCTCCCTACCTCCTGTAGCAGAAAGCCCTTCTTTGCCCCTTTGTTCATGTAATGTAAACAAATTACATATTTAGATTGTCTGAAAATACTCTTATTGTCCTCTCTCCTCAAAGCAACAACAAGATTTTCTGGAAATTTGGGGGAAACATAAGTCAGGGAAGATTTCTTTCCCACAATGAACCCTGGGAAGCACAGGTTCATTGAAATGTGTACAATTCAAACTTGAACGCAGGCCTTCAAATACCAGGTTCTCTTTGGAACTTACTGTGTGATTTTCCACTCTCACGGTTAGCAACTTTCCAGGAGTCTTTCTATCACAGGTAAGATACATACTCTTATCATTGTACCTTCCCTTGCTTCCCCACAGTGTGAGCACCTTGTGAATCTTCTCGTGGACACGGCGGTGTTGTGTGCACCACCTTCAGGAGCAGCCCAGAGAGACGCACTCAGCTTCTGTCACGGAGAGTATTTTTACAGCTTGTTCTCAGAGACCATCAACACTGAATTGTTGAAAAATCTAGATCTTGCAGTATTGGAACTCATGAAATCATCTGTAGATAATCCCAAAATGGTAACTATTTTTTATTTTTACTCATTTTATTTTTTTCTTGTACCAAGAATTACTATCAAACTCCACTCATTGTTCCAGAGACCCATGTGGTGTTAGCTAACGACTTGCTCCTCCTGTAGCACACTACCTGCATTTAGGAGTTCTTTGTGAAGTTTGTATTTAAGTGAAATATTTTCTTATATAATGCTTATAAAAAGATTGCCATGTTCTTGAAAAATGTCATGAAAACAAAATGGGATCTCTTCCTGGAAGGTTTAAAGCTTTTGCCAGTATTTGAAAACAAAATCAAAGGAAAGAAAACACAGCTTTTATGAACAGTTAATAATGTTAAATGGACGTTGAAACATGGATGATTTTTTCTAATCTCTCATTCCCCCAGAATTTCTGGTCTACTATTACAAGGTACAGTGTAGGATATTGACTTTTGTGAAGAAATGGCATTGGAGCTCATAAGGGTGTCGTGAGGCCTAACCTGCCTTTGTTTTAGCATCAGCTGCCAGTGGGTCCTGTACATTCTGTGGTTACACACAGCTTGACACAGAGAGCCATCATTTTCTGTGCGATCCTCCTGTAGCCCTAGGCCCCCTCACACTGAACCTTGGAGTTTCATATTTAGTATATATTGACTTTGGTTTGTAAACTTGTAAAATTTTCAAATTTAACCCAGTCTATAGACAGTCAGGAGATAGGAACTGTTGGGAATGGCCGTGTTAATGGAGAGTGCATAATTTCCTATTGAGTTAAGCTTTTATTCCAAACAGTGCTTGTCTGTTGTAGGGGAGTATTTTATCGCAGATTGTGCTAGGTATTTATGGGTTGTTTTTTATTTTTAATAGTTTATTGCCAAGTTGGTTTCCATACAACACCCAGTGTTCATCCCCACAAGGGCCCTCCTCCATGTCCATCACCTCCTCCCCCCGACACCCATCAGTCCTCAGTTTGTTCTCAGCATTCAAGAGTCTCTCTTGGTTTGCCTCCCTCCCTCTCCCTCACTATTTGCCCCCTTCTTCTCCCCCACGATCCTCTGCTAAGTTCCTCCTAATCCTCCCATACGTGCAAACATATGGTATTTGTCCTTCTCTGCCTGACTTATTTTGCTCAGCATAACACCCTCAAGGTCCATCCATGTTGCTACACATGGCCAGATTTCATTGTTTCTCATTGCCATGTAGTATTCCATGGTATACATAAACCACATCTTTTTTTTTTATTATTTCTAGGAGAGAGAGAGAGACAGCGTGAGCAGGGGAGGCTCAAACCACATCTTCTTGATCCATTCGTCCGTTGATGGACACTTAGGCTCTTTCCATGTTTTGGCTACTGTGGAGAGTGCTGCTATGAACATTGAGGTACATGTACTCCTGTGCATCAGCACCCCTCTATCCCTTGGGTAAATTCCTAGCCGTGCTATTGCTGGGTCATAGGGGAGTTCTATTGTTAATTTTTTGAGGAACCTCCACACTGTTTTCCAGAGGGGCTGCACAAGTTTACATTCCCACAAACAGTGTAGGAGGGTGTCCATTTCTCCACATCCTCGCCAGCATCTAGAGTCCTCTGATTTGCTCATTTTAGCTGCTCTGACTGGCATGAGGTGGTATCTCAGTGTCGTTTTGATTTGTATTTCTCTGATGAGGAGGGATGCTCAGCATCGTTTCATGTGTCTGTTGGCCATCTGGATGTCCTCTTTGGAGACGTGTCTGTTCATGTCTTCTGCCCATTTTTTCACTGGATTGTTTGTTTTTTGGGTGTGGAATTTGGTGAGTTCCTTATAGATTTTGGATGGTATTTATGTTTTTAAAGTTAGAAACGAACTTTTAATAGACCCATGACACCCAGGAAGTAGAACATTGTGATCTCTGAAGTGTTGAGACTTCTGGTGAAGGTGATGTATAGAAGCCATACACCTTTACTTCCACTTCCTCCTCATCTCCCTCTAAAGTGACAGAGATGGGTTTGTGGGTTTTTTTTTTTTTAAACATAGTCTTAAAGGACACAGATTAAAGGAGGAAAGAGAAGGGAAACAACATTTTGGAAGCTATTCCTAGCAAAAGGGCAAGTCGTAACAGACTTAGAAATCCAAAAAGCTGTAGTGTGGCATAGCAGTGGAGAGACAGGCAGCTGACTTGAGCTGCAGAAGCTGGACTCCCAGACCTCCAGAGTACCAAGAGCAGGACTTGACGGAGAGTCCAAAGAGAGGAGGACTGTGATGTAGCTGTCCCCTGCCAGGGCACCTGGCCTTGCCTGTCCTCGAGGTTGGTCCTTCCCCACCAGAGGACACCCGGGGCCGCCAGGTCTCTGTGGTGGGGTACCCTAGGTAGGATATCTTTTTTTGCTGTTGTTTATTAGGGAAAGACTTGTAGTTAAGAGTAGAGTCATGTTCTCTATATAACACCAGTATTTGAGTAATCAGGTAAAGTTTGAAATACTTTGCACCATACGAAAAACATTTTATTATTCCACAAGTGAAAGCTCTGTTTGTATTTTAATCTGTAAAGTTTAATGTGAGTTCTCCAACTCTTCTGAAGTTTGTCTCCCACTAATAGTTTTTTGTAATGTTTATTTTTGAAAGAGAAAGGACAAGTGGGGGCGGGGAGGCATAGGAGAGGGAGACAGAAGATCTGAAGCAGGCTTCTTGCTGGCAGTGGAGAGCCCGGTGTGGGGCTTGAATTTATGTACCACAGTATGATTTGTGCCAAAGTTGGATGCTTAAGTGACCGAGCCACCTAGGCACCCCTTCCGCTAGTATTTTTGAACAACCAGAATGTTTCTGGTGTGTGCTGTACTTTTGTATTTTGCTCATGTTTCTGTTGGGGTGAACTTTCTTATTGGTTTTAAGGGATTTTGTATATATATTTTTAAATAATTTATTTTTTTAATTTATATCAAAGTTTAGTTAGCATATCATGCAACAATAGTTTCAGGAGTAGATTCCTTCATGCCTCTTACCCATTTAGCCCATCCCCCCTCCCATAATCCCTCCAGGAGATTTTTGTGTATTAGGATAGTAGACCTTTTCACAAAAGTACTTTTTCCTACTGGCCATTAATCTTTCAATCTCACTTGGAGTGTTTATTCTATACAGAAGTATTTAATTTATTATAGTTAAATTTATTAATCTTTTTTTCTGGTGTTCCTGTCTTCGTGTCATACTTAGGAAGGCCTTTTTCCCCCCCAGTATTGTCTTTAAAATTGGTCCATAATTTCTTCTGTTACTTTTATAGGTTCTTTACTTTGTTTTTAAAACAAACGTAAATAATGCAAAGAGCACCGGAGAAATGACTTTTTTTCCCCAAATGGTTACATAGTAGATGAACATTTATTCACTAATGTATATCCTCCTTGCTCATTCAAGATTCTAACTTTCTTCAATACTAAATCCCTGTACCTATTTGGATCTGAGGTTGGACATTTTCATTTGTTCCTTAACCATCTGTTTTCCAGCCAGAACCATAATGTTTTAATTCAGTGGATTTAATCATCTACTAAGGCTATATTCCTTCTTAGTGTTCCTGTTTTTCAGAACTCTCCCAGCTGTACTTGCATATGAATGTGAAACTTAGAATCTTCCTGTTGGTTTCTTCACTACTTTCCCCACATGTAGGGTTTTTGAGTGATAATACCCTGTGTATGGAGTAAATTTAAATCAAGTTGGCCTCTTTTTAAAAAGTAAGGCTACTTTTTCTAAGGTACATTTCTCCATTTATTCAAACATTTATTCATATCTCCTATCTTTTTTGTTATGTAGAATTTTATTTGGTTACTGTACATGTCTTAAGAACATTTGTAGATACAGGATGCTATTTAGTTGTGGATGGTAAATATTTTCCCTTTATATTTTCTTTACAAGAATGTGGTGTATTAGAAAAAGACTGATTTTATTTATTTTGTAACCATTCACATGAATGAATATCCTTTTGTTCTTTTTTCCAGTTTTTTTTTTAAATATTTTTTATTTATTTCTAGGAGAGAGAGAGAGACAGCGTGAGCAGGGGAGGGTCAGAGAGAGAGGGAGTCACAGACTGAAACAGGCTCCAGGCTCTGAGCTGGCAGTCAGCACAGAGCCTGACGCGAGGCTCGAACCCACGAACCACGAGATCATGACCTAGGCGAAAGTCGGACGCCCAACCGACTAAGCCACCCTGGCGCCCCTCCAGTTTTTTTTTGAGATACAGTTTTTTATAATGTTTTTTATTTAGTTCTGAGAGAGAGTGAGAGAGACAGCATGAGCAGGGGAGGGAGACACAGAATCTGAAACAGGCTCCAGGCTCTGAGCTAACTGTCAGCACGGAGCCCTATGTGGGGCTCGAACCCACGAACTGTGAGATCGTGACCTGATACGAAGTCAGACACTTAACTGACCCACCCAGGTGCCCCTGTGATACAGTATTGTTAACTTTAGTCACCAATGCTGTACGTTACATCTCCAGAACATATTATAACTGTAAGTTTTACCTTTGATCACTTTCACTCATTTTGCCCAACTCCCTATTCCCTGCTTCTGGCAAGTACCAGCCTGTCCTCTGTATCTGTGAGTTTTGTTTTTAGATTCCACACATAAGTGATATACAATTTTTATCTTTCTCTGTAGGACCTATTTCACTTAGTGTTATGTCATCAGGGTCCAGGCCATGTTGTGACAATTGGCAGAATTTTCTTTTTTTTAATGGCTGAATAATATCATTGTATATGTGTATACCACGTCTTCTTTATTCATTCATCTGTCGATGGACACTTAGGTTGTGTCCATGTCTGCGTCCATTGTACATAATGCTGCGGGGAACATGGGGGTGCAGGTGTATTTTCTAGATAGTGATTTCTTTTTCTTCAGATACATACCCAGAAGTAGAATTGCTGGATCATATCATACTTCTGTTTTTAATTTTGGAAGGACTGTCAAACTGTATTCTATTGCAGCCGCACCAGTTTGCATTCCCACCAACAGACAGTGAGTACACAAGAGTTCCCTTTTCTTCATATCCTCACCAACACTTTTGTCTTTTGAAAATTTTTTTAAAATGTTGTATTTATTTCTGAGAGAGCGAGCGCATGAGCAGGGGAGGGTCAGAAAGAGAGGGAGATACAGAATCCGAAACAGGCTGCAGGCTTCGAGCTGTCAGTACAGAGCCTGACGCGGGGCTTGAACCCACGAACTATGAGATCATGACCTGAGCCGAAGTTGGACGCTTACCTGACTGAGCCACCCAGGCGCCCCCACTTTTGTCTTTTTGATGCTCGCTGTTCTTACACATATGAGATGATAACTCATTCTGGTTTTAATTTGCATTTTCCTGGTGTTGACACCTTTTCATGTACCTTTTGACTATCTGTCTTCTTTGGAGAAATGTCTATTCAGTTCCTCTGCCATTTTTATGTCAGATTGTTTAATTTTTTGCTGTTGAGTTGTATGAGTCCTTCATATATTTTGGATATTAACCCCTTATCAGATACATGATTTATGGATATTTTCTCCCATTTTTATAACTTGCCTTTTCATTTTGTTGATTATTTCTTTTGCTGTGCAGAAGCTTTATAGTTTGAATATAGTTACACTTGTTTATGTTTTCTATTGTTGCCTTTGCTTTTGATGTCAGATCCAAAAAAAAGTCACTTCCAAGATGAAAATCAAAGTAGCTTGTGCCCTAAATTTTATTCTAGGACTTTTTTTTTTTAATATATTTTTTGCTTTTTTATTTATTTCTAGGAGAGAGAGAGAGAGACAGTGTGAGCAGGGGAGGGTCAGAGACAGAGGGAGTCACAGACTGAAACAGGCTCCAGGCTCTGAGCTGGCAGTCAGCACAGAGCCCGATGCGAGGCTCGAACCCACAAACCGCGAGATCATGACCTAAGCGAAAGTCAGACGCTTAACTGGTCTTTTGTGGTTCCGTACAAATTTAAGGATTGTTTTATTTTTGTGAAAAATGCCATTGGAATTTTGATAGGGACGGTCTTGAATCTGTAGATTGCTTTGGATAGGATCAACATTTTATCAGTATTAATTATTTTATTTCATGAGCACAGAATATCCTTCCATTTCTTTGCATCTTCAGTTTTTTCAATGTCTTCTAGTTTTCATTTTATAGGTTTTTAACCTCCTTGGTTAAGTTAATTCCTAGGTGTCTTATTGTTTTAGTAAATGCTTACATATTCGTTATTGAGAGAGAGAGAGCACACGTGTGTGTGTGTGTACAGGTAGGAGGGATGGGTGGCGGAGAGAGAATCCGATGCAGGCTCTGCATTGTCAGTGCAGGGCCCAACACAGGGCTCAATTTTACAAACCATGAGATAATGACTTGAGCCAAAATCAAGAGTCAGACGCTTAACTGACCGAGCCACCCAGACACCCCAAGGTATTTTATTCTTTTTGATGCAATTGTAAATGGGATTGTTTTCTAAATTTCACTTTCTGATAGTTGGTTATTACTGTATAGAAACGCAACAGATTTTTTTTTTAATTTTTTTTTCTTTTTTTACTTCTAGGAGAGAGAGAGAGAGCGTGAGCAGGGGAGGGTCAGAGAGGGAGGGAGTCACAGACTGAAACAGGCTCCAGGCTCTGAGCTGGCAGTCAGCACAGAGCCCGACGCGGGGCTCGAACCCACGAACCGCGAGATCATGACCCAAGCGAAAGTCGGACGCTTAACCGACTAAGCCAACCAGGCGCCCCAGTTTTTCACTATTGAGTTTGATGTCAGTTGTACATTTGTCATATATGGACTTTATTATGTTGAAGCATGTTCTCTCTGTAGCCAATTTGTTGAATTTTCTTATGAATAGTTCTTGAATTTTATCAAATGTTTCTTCTGCATCTATTAATGTCTGGGAGCTGGCCTCATAGGATAAGTGTGGAAATGTTCTTTTATCTTCCAGCTTTTTTAGAAGAGTTTGAGAAGGATTGCTATTAGTTCTTCCTTAAATGTTAGGTAGAATTTACCAGTGAAGCCATTCAGCTCCTAGACGTTTGTTGGGAGGTTTTTGATTACTAATTCAGCCTCCTTTCTATTAATTGATTTGTTTAAATTATCTTCCAATAATTCAGTCTTGGTAAGTTGTATGTTTCTAGGGTATCCATTTCTTTTAGGTTGTTCAATATTTCATAGGGTCTCTTATGATGCTTTGTGTATCTTTGGTGTAGGAATACCTTCTTGAAACAAAGAAGTGAAGTGAATACCTCCCTGAAGTCTGAACTTTGAGGCTCTTAGCTCTTTTCCCCCAGCTTGGCTCCCAGAATATGGTCAGTTAGGTATATAACCTCAGGCAGGATATCAGAATATTTTGACAAGACTAAGAAAATAAAGATTAAGTATCATCATTGCCCAGCCAGATCAGCCTACAGAGATCTTTACTGCCAGTGAACCCTGCCCATTGCTGGCACCTCTGGTCAGTTCCTCAATATGTGCCCATAGCCAAGGAGCACCAGCCTTTGAGGAAATGGATTCTAAAAGGGAGACGCAACTAAAAAGCCACTTGATACAGAAACTGTTATTCAGTGAGATAGAAATGTAAAGAGAAAAGAACCTTAAGAGAGATGAAAGAAGACAGTGTATTAAAAATGAAATATGTTTGGAAGATAAAATTTAGGAGCTCTCAGAATAAAGTAAGAAGGCCAAACCTAAAATATTAGAGAAAACATGAGGAAACTTGGGATCCATTGATAAGGTCTAGCACCAGGACCTCCACCCCAGAGGGAAAAACCCAAGGAAAGGCCCAAGGGAAGACCCAAGGAAAGGCCTTCATGCATAACAGCTCAGGAGATTATGCCCAAATTGAAGGCCTTGGGTTTCCACATGAGAAAGGGCCACTGAATATCCAGCACAGGGTATGAAAACAGCTCCACATGGAGCCAATTTCTTGAAAATACAGAACCCAGGGGGTTCACCACGACAAAAGATTCTAAAAAGTTTCTGGAGGAAACAAACTGATTCCATTTAAAGGGATCAAGAGATCAGATGCCATTTGTCTTTTCCACTGCAAAGAGGACACTGGAAGCCTAAACCGATTTCTTTCACGATTCAGCAAAGAAGACTCCAACCTGGAGTTCTGAATCCTGCCAAACCATCAGTCATATGTGAGAGTTGAGTGCAGATGTTTCAGATAGGCGAAATCTCTCTTGCACTTTCATCAGTTAGTTAAGAAAGAGGAAGATGAGAAGTTGGCTCAGAAACAGAGAAGGGGACCAGTCTCCTGGAGGGAGCCAAGGTGACACCCAGAGAGCAGTGATCACAGACATTCCAGAGTGGGAGCTGTGTTGCCACTGAGATGGAGCTGATAGACTTCCTGATGTATGTAGATGTCTTAAGGAGATTTCATTAATTTGAGAGAATTTGATGACAATGATAGGCATGTTGAAAACAGCAAAGAAAGCAGGCAAATATTAACTTCAGGGAGATCAAAATGTTGTGCAAAAATGTTTACATTGTCATAATGATAAGAATATTGAATATTAATCTAACCCAGATTAGGATGTCACTATTGAAAAGGTGGCAGGACAAGATGTGTGCATGCAAGCCTGTGTATATGTTTCTGTGCGTATGTAACAGAAGAGAGCTAGTTCTTCCATTCATTGAGAATGCCCCCAGCTAAGAAACCAATAAATGGGATGAACATGATTTCATAAAGGAGACCATGTTATGCTTTTGTGGGAAAATTTACATGTTAAGTGGCTTTTCCCAAATTTGAGGAGTTATGAAATAAACAACTGTTACAGAAAAAGCGTCTTTATTTTCCAAGAATAGCTTTGAACTGAAAGTAAATTTTGTTATCTGCCTGTTTTTCTTGATATTGAGGCTTTTTCTTCAAGCACCATCCGCTTCTTTCAGGTGAGTGCCATTTTGAATAGTATGTTGGATCAGAGCTTCAGGGGTCGAGTCAGCCAGAAACACCAAGGACTGAAACTTGCAAATACAATTCTGCATAACTGGAGAAAGTGGGACTCATGGTGGGCCAAAGATTCTGCTCCTGAAAGTAAAACGGCTGTGCTTACCTTACTGGCAAAAATTTTGTAGGTATCTTGAGAAACCTTAAAAATACAATTGTTCTGGAATCTGTAACATTTATCTTGATGGACGTTTCTTAAGAGCTCATTGGTTTGATAAATGAAAAGTATTTATATTGGACAGTTGCTGATTACATTTTATACTTTTTCCCTTTATTATACTTTATCTTATACTTAATCCCTTTAGTGTTTTTGCATGCATTGACTTATCAGATGGATTCAAAATATCTCAGAACAAGAACTGTTAAAATATTATTGAAGTCCAAGAACAAATTTATACGTTATTTCTAAAGTTAAAAAACTTGGCAAATGTGTTAAAGGAAATTCGAGGCATAATATTGGAATATATCATGTTTTTATTTACCCTCCTTTAGATTGATCCATCTTTTAATACAAACCACAGTGCATTCCCTGAAGTTTTTACAGCATATGTTAGTCTACTTGATGATTCAAAGTTGGGTTTACATTTAAAGGTAAGTGATGAAAAAGATTTTTTTTTTTAGATAACATTCTCCGTTATTTTCCCATTTTATATTTTTGCATATTTGTGATGTTTTATATTTTTATTGTGGAAAACTTCAAACATATTCAAAAGCAGAGAGTAACCCCTATGTACCTGTCATTCAGCCTCAATAGCCATCTGTCTATGGCCATCTCTCTTCAACTATGCAGTCACTCCCACCCTTGAAGAAAACCCTGGCATCATGTTATCTGATCTGTGCATACTTTTGTACATCTCTAAAAGATAAATATAATCACAATGAGCTTATCATCCTTAGAAAAATTAACATTTACCTTTGCATATGTATGTTTCAAATTGGCTTTTTTGAGAATTGCTGTATTATCAAATGACAGAATTTAAAGTATTACTCCATTATTTTTCTTTTAATAAATATATCTTGGTAATTTTTAGGCTCTAAAACTTAATATTTTAGTTTTAAAGTCCTATAATAATTAGGTTTTATGCTCTAATAAAATGTGGCCTAATGAAAGCCATCTTTTTACTAGGTCATGAAGATATTTCCTTGAAATTTTCTGTTTTACATTTAATCAAGTTTCTCATTCGTCAATATGAGAATCTGGGAACTTACTTGCCACACAAGGGAGATAGAAAGTAGCATCTATTTTCTTCTGCTCTCATTTAGAAGTTCTGAATTAGTCCTGTGAAAGAATACTTATAAATTACCCCATAAGTTGGGCAGGATGCACTTTCCACACCAGACTTTTCCAGGTTATCTCTACAAGAGTCTGTATTTGTAGAAGAAGAAATCACACACAGAATCATATACAGTATCCTATTTAATTACACGTTAATTACGTTAGCGTTGGCCCTGAGTTGGCCCACTGGCCTCAGGAGTAGAAACTGAGGTACAGCATCGTCTTCAGGTTGGTCTTCAGTGTAACCTAGAAGGTGTTCTTTTTTCTTTTTTCTTTTTTAATTTTTTAAAAATGTTTTATTTATTTCTGAGAGAGAGACAGCGTGAGCAGGGGAGGGTCAGAGAGAGAGGGAGACACAGAATCCGAAACAGGCTCCAGGCTCTGAGCTGGTAGTTAGCATAGAGCCCGACACAGGGCTCGAACCCATGAACCATGAGATCATGACCTGAGCCGAAGTCAGGCGCTTAACCGACTGAGCCACCCAGCACCCCTAGAAGGTATTTTGAAGTCATTCATTGAATCCACACAGTGCTTTATTTGCAAAGCCTTTAAAAAGCAGTAATTGTATTTATTCTGTAGGATTTGTAAGCCCCAACTGGTACAGTTTCATATGTTTGTATTGTTCCCACAGGGTCAAGCTATAATTCTTCTTCCTTTCTTTACCAGTCTTACTGAAGGCAGTCTTGAGGACCTTAAGCATGTTCTTGAAAAGCTTATTGTTTCTAATTTCCCCATGAAGTCTGAAGAATTTCCCCCAGGAACTCTGCGGTACCATAATTATGTAGATTGCATGAAAATGGTTAGTTTTTAGTAGTACTAAGTAAAATTAAAACAATGTTTTCTGTTACATTTCTTGATGAAAAGAAGTAACTGAACTATTCAGAGAAATGCCTAACATACAGAAAAACTGAAATAGTCAAACAATGATCTGTATTCACCATCTTTTATCATTTTGTCCTACTTGCTTTATCTGTATATGAATGCATGCGGTGTGTTTGTTTTGGCTGAAACATTTGCAGGTTAGTTTCAGGCATCATGGTACTTCACCCCTAAATACCTCAATATACATGTTTTAAGAATAAGGCACAATACTGTTTTTATACCTAAGAAAATTAGTCCTTCTCAGACTGTGTTATGTAGTCCGTATTCACATTTCTCTAAATGTCCCCATGTTTAGCTGTTTTTTTCAAACCAGTGTCTAATTAATGATTGCATCAAATTGTCACGTTTCTAGTATCTTTTAATCTAGAACTAGTTCACCCCTTTCCCTTTTATTTTTCCATGACATTTGTGTTTTTGGAGGAAACTTCCAAATTTCCTCTTGAATACTTCTCTTGGATATTGTCTTCTACTTGACTCTTGTTTCCATGAGGTGTTCTTTAACTTGTCTACCGTCCTTTGTGGTTCCTCTAAACTAGAAGTTAGGCTTCATGTGTGGTCATGAGATTCAGGCTAATCATTTTGACAACAGCGTATCAGGAGGCAAATAGTATCATTGTCTCATTGGTAGTGACTTCAAATCTGGATGCCTGGTTAATGTGGTGACTGTCTTATTTCTCTTGAATGGTGGATTTCTGCAATTAGCAGATCATTGATGTAGTGATACCATCATGTTTGTACCATCTAAGTATCCTGTTCCCAAGCAGTCTGTTACCTAATAATTATTACATCCACATTACTTTCTCTAAATATAAGTGCAGTCACTGAACATTTGAAGAGAATTTCAGTCTAAAAAGATGTGAACCATCAGGGAGAAGGAACTCAGAGGGAACTGAGTCAACAAAAGGAGATGGAGATGAGAATATATAAAAGAAACTATACGAGTAACTTCAGAGAGGAGAGAAGGTATTGTGTATTGTGTCCATGAACTAGAACAAATAAGTACCCTTGGAAATTAAATATATAAAAGCAGAATTAAAGCAAAAAACAAAACTTCATAAAACAGAAGATAAAATTGAGGATATTTCCTAGAAAGTAGAACAAACTGATGTCGAGATGGTGAATGGGAGAGTAGAGATGAGGACATTAGGTGAGTAGCTGGAACAGTTGCTGTGATGAAGTTGGTGTGGAAAAGACACAGGTCTCCAAAATAAAAAAGGCCCAGAGGACCTGGAATGGTGGAGACAAAGTCCTTAGTGAAGGCACATCATGGTGGAATTTCAGAATCTGGCAATCAGATCTTTAGAAGATCCTGACCATTATCAGAGGGAAAAAAATATCTGCAAAACCTTAAAAGAATCAATACTAAAATAGTTAGCAAACATTATTATATGCCAGGCATTCATGAGAGCTGCAGAAATGGTGCAAGTAGTAGCATTTATTAATTTTCTATGAAAGCCTGTTTAATTTTCTGTTTCGTTAGAACTGTTCAAAACAAAGCAAAAATAAAAACCCAATGAAATTATTATTGTTTTTTTCCTAGTTCCTAGATGCTTTGGAATTCTCTCAAAGTCCTGTATTGCTACAGTTGATGACAGAAATTCTTTGTCGGGAACAGCAACATGTTATGGAAGAAAGATTTCAATCTACTTTCACAAAGATTGCCAGAAAGTAAGTCATTCAGTTCTAGTCTGGGACTCCAGGAACCATATACATTATATTTCCCTGGGAAATTATATTCTCTGTTCTAAAAAATGTTGAGCGGCAATTGCAGTCAACTCTTGAAGATAAGTTTTATTTTGTTTTTCTTGGAGGAAAAAAGAACTTATTGTGAAAATTTTAAACACACAAACCTCAAGAAGAAGCATCCAGATGGAGCATACCTCAGCATTTTCTGGCCTCATCGCCCCTATTTTAGCCTCTTTTCCCTCATGCTGTAGTTATTGTAGTAAAGCAAATCCCTGATGCCATGTCATTTCACCTCTAAGAATTTCTGTATGTATATTTAAAATTACACTATTATTCTTGGGTTGCTATAGTACAGAGAAAAAAATATATATAGATATATAGTGTCACCAGAGAAAAATGATCAGTACCTTCATGTTCAAATTTCCCAGGCAGTCTTTGATGCTCTAGACTATTGGGTTATCTTAATTCTGATCCAGAGGAAGTTCTCCCCTAGCATTTCACTGTTGTCTCTAAGTCTGTCTTCATCTAGAACAGCCCTTACCTCCTTGTTTTTTGTTGTCATTAAAGAAACGTGGACACTTGGCCTACACAGTTTGTTATATCCTCAGTTTCCCTGATTTTTTTTTCTGTTCTTTTCAGTTAACTCGTTCCTCTAGCCTCGGTTTCTGTTAAGGAGAAAGTTAGGTCGAAAAGCTTAGTTAGCTTCAGGTTTTGGCAAGATTACTTAATAGCAGGTGCTCTATTTTATGTTCATGGCACTTGGCACATAGTGTCTAATGGTCTTGATTTTCACGATGCTGAGATTAATCACATACGTTTGGTGTTGGCCTCATCCTAATGTCCTAGCATCCATTTATGATTCTTGCCCCAAATCATTTATCAGGAGTTGCAAATAGTCACTTAAAAAATCCTTTTATTCCTTACAAATTTAAGAGGTAGAATTATATTTTAATGAACTTGCCTTTATTACTAGGACCGTTTGGCTACCTAAATACAGTTTTAGTACTGTAAGAAATTATAGTGGACAAAATGGAACAAATGTGATTATTAATTTTTTATTATTAATTTTTAAAGTAAGGGCCTAATGCCATGACGACTTCTAATTGTGGCTACTAAGTTTTAAAAAAACTTTTTTTAATGTTTATTCATTTTTGAGAGACAGAGATAGTGTGAACGGGGGAGGAGCAGAGAGAGAGGGTGACACAGCATCCCAAGCAGGCTCCAGGCTCTGAGGTGTCAGCACAGAGCCTGATGGCTGGGCTCAAACTCACAAACCATGAGATCAGGACCTGAGCCAAAGTCAGATCCTTAACCAACGGAGCACCCAGGTGCCCCGTTTTTTTTTTTTTTTTAAATCAGCATTATTTATATTGATTTGTAAACATCCATGTTATTTTATCTTACTGAGTTATATTTTACATATAAAATTCACCTATTTTAAGTATAGAATTCAATGAATTTTTAGTAACTTTACTGAATGGGACAGCCATCACTATAGAATAATTTCATCCTCCTGATAACATTCTATATTAAGTCCCATTCCCATTCCCAGCCCCAGGCAATCACTAATCTACTTCCAGTCATCATAAATTTGCTTTTTCTGGACATTTCATATAAATGGAGTCATAGAATATATGATCTCTTATGTCTGTGTTTTTTTCTTCAGCAAGTTTTTGTGGTTTATTTATAATGTAGCATGAATCAATAATTCATTCCTTTTTACTGACATTTTAAAAAATCATAATTAACCAACAATAGAACATATCAGGAGAATACACATTCTCTTTGAGCATATGGAAGCCATAAAACAAGTCGTAATAAATTTAAAAGGAATGAAATCTTACCAAGTAGGTTCTCCATCTATAATGAAGTGTTTTAGGTATCAATAATGGAATAAAACATTTCTGAATATTCAACTAATTAATACATTTCTAAGTAGCCCTTGCGTCAGAGGAGAAATTATAAGAGAAATCAGATAGCATTTTGATCTGAGTGAAATAAGAATAAAGCATATTCAAATGTATGAGAAGGATCTAAAGCAGTGCTTAGAGAGGAATTTGTATCGTTTAATATCTATATTAGAAAATAAAAAATGTCCTTAATCAGTAATATAAACCTGTACCTTAAAATCAAGAAAAGAAAACAAAGGGAAGCAGAAGGAAGGAATAATAAAGATTAGAGTGAAAATTAATGAAATCAGAATTAGAAAAAAGGTGGAGAAAAATCAGTGAAACTGAAATTGGTTCTGTGAAAGATAAATGAAATTGACAACTGTTAGTAGACAAACTAGTAATAAAAAAGAAGGTTCAGTTGATAATTAGGAAAGAAAAAGGGAATATTACCACTGACCTCTCAGAAGTTAAAAAGATTATAGGGAAATATCATGAACAACTTAGGCCATCAAATTTAAGCAACTTAACTAAAATGGAAAAATTCCTAAGAAGTCACAAATTACCAAAAGTGACTCAAGGAGAAATAGAAAATCTGAGTATAACCTTTGATAAGTAAATAAATATATTTATTCATTTCAAATCTTCTCAGAAAAAGAAGAGAATAAAATCTCACAAAAGAAATCCCAGACCCAGATAGCTTCACTGGTGAATTTTCATCAAATGTTTGAAGAAAAAATAATATCAACACTTAATAAATGCTTCAGAATATGGAGGAGAATGGAATCATTTTCAACTTACCCTATGAGGCTAGTATCACACAGATAACAAAGCCAGACAGAAACATTGCAAGAAACTGATTGACCAATATCCTTCATGAATATAGACCCCAAAAATTTTTTTACAGGTTTTTTGTTTTTTTTTTACAAATAGTTTATGTCAAGTTGGTTTCCATATAACACCCAAAGCTCATCACCACAAGTGCCCTCCTCCATGCCCATCTCCCCCCTCGCCCCCACCACACTCATCAGTCCTGTTTGTTCTCAGCATTCAAGAGTCTCTCATGGTTTGCCTCTCTCCACCGCTATTTCCCCCCTTCTTCTCCCCCGCAGTCCTCCGTTAAGTTCCCCCTAATCCTTGTATACATGCAAACATATGGTAGTTGTCCTTCTCTGCCTGACTTATTTCGTTCAGCATAACACCCTCAAGGTCCATCCTTGTTGCTACACGTGGCCAGATTTCATTCTTTCTCATTGCCATGTAGTATTCCATGGTAGAGATAAACCACATCTTCTTGATCCATTCGTCCGTTGATGGACACTTAGGCTCTTTCCATGTTTTGACTATTGAGAGTCCTGCTATGAACATTGGAGTACATGTGCCCCTAAGCATCAGCATTCCTATATTCCTTGGGTAAATTCCTAGCCGTGCTATTGCTGGGTCATAGGTGAGTTCTATTGTTAATTTTTTGAGGAAGCTCCACACTGTTTTCCAGAGGGACTGCACAAGTTTACATTCCCACAAACAGTGTAGGACGGTGCCCGTTTCTCCACATCCTCGCCAGCCTCTAGAGTCCTCTGATTTGCTCATTTTAGCTACTCTGACTGGCGTGAGGTGGTATCTCAGTGTGGTTTTGATTTGTATTTCTCTGATGAGGAGGGATGCTCAGCATCGTTTCATGTGTCTGTTGGCCATCTGGATGTCCTCTTTGGAGACGTGTCTGTTCATGTCTTCTGCCCATTTTTCACTGGATTGTTTGTTTTTTGGGTGTGGAGTTTGGTGAGTTCCTTATAGATTCTGGATTATAACCCTTTATCTGATTTGTCATTTGCAACTATCTTTTCCCATTCTGTCAGCTGTCTATTAGTTTTATGGATTGTTTCCTTTGCCGTGCAGAATCTTTTAATCTTGAGGAGGTCCCAGTAGTTCATTTTTGCTCTCGATACCCTTACCTTTGGGGATGTGTCAAGTAAGAAGTTGCTGTGGTGGAGGTCAAGGAGGTTGTTCCCTGCTTTCTCCTCTAGGGTTTTGATGGTTTCCTGTCTCACATTCAGGTCCTTTATCCATTTTGAGTTTATTTCTGTGTATGGTGTGGGAAAATGATCTAGTTTCATTCTTCTGCATGTGGCTCTCCAGTTCTCCAACACCATCTGTTAAAGAGGCTTTTTTTTTTCCATTGGTTACTGTTTCCTGCTTTGTCAAAGATTAGTTGGCTATACACTTTTGGGTCCAAATCTGAGTTCTGTATTCTATTCCATTGGTCTATGTGTCTGGTTGTTTTTTTTTTAAATTTTATTTTTAAATGTTTTATTTATTTCTAGGGGAGAGAGAGAGAGACAGCGTGAGCAGAGTTGGGTCAGAGAGAGAGGGATTCACAGACTGAAACAGGCTCCAGGCTCTGAGCTGGCAGTCAGCACAGAGCCCGACGCGGGCCTCGAACCCACAAACCGCGAGATCATGACCTAAGCGAAAGTCGGCCACTTAACCAACTAAGCCACCCAGGCGCCCCATTTATTGCATTTTTTAATTCATCATGCCTATTTTTGTTCTCCGTGTTGTTTGTCGCCATAGTTTCTTTGATGTCCTCTATGCTTTTTTCAAGCCCCGTGATTAATTTTATGATTATTGTTCTAAATTCTTCAGTTATTTTGCTTATATCTGTTTTGAGCAGTTCTTTAGCTGTCATTTCTTCCTGGAATTTCTTCGTCAAGAGTTCTTCTGTTTCGTCATTTTGGTTGGCTTTCTATATCTTAATTCCATTTTTTTTATTTTTATTTATATTAATGTTTTATTTATTTCTAGGAGAGAGAGAGAGAGAGAGAGAGAGAGACAGCGTGAGCAGGGGAGGGTCAGAGAAAGAGGGAGTCACCGACTGAAACATGCTCCAGGCTCTTAGCTGGCAGTCAGCACAGAGCTTGACGCGGGGCTCGAACCCACGAACCGCGAGATCATGACCCAAGTGAAAGTCGGACGCTTAACCGACTAAGCCACCCAGGCGCCCCAGCCCTACCAAAATTCTAATGGTATTTCCCACAGATATAGAACAAACAATCCTAAAATCTGTATGTGACCACAAATGATCCTGAATAGCCAAGCCATCTTAAGAAAGAACAAAGCTGGAGGCAATACGCTTTCTGATTTCAAACTACATTATAAAGCTATCGTAATCTAAAAAGTATGGTATTGGCATAAAAGGAGACACATAAATCAATGAGAGCTCATAATAGAGAGCTCAAAAAATAAACCCTTGCAAAATGGTCAATTAATTTACGACAAAGGAACAAAGAATATGCAGTGAGGAAAGGATAGTCTTTTTTTTTTTTAATTTTTTTTTAAATTTATTTCTAGGAGTGAGAGAGACAGCGTGAGCAGGGGAGGGTCAGAGAGAGAGGGAGTCACAGACTCTGAAACAGGCTCCAGGCTCTGAGCTGGCAGTCAGCACAGAGCCCGATGCGGGGCTCGAACCCACGAACCGCGAGATCATGACCCAAGCGGAATCCGGACGCTTAACCGACTAAGCCACCCAGGTGCCTCGTAACCACTGCCTTGTAACGACTTTGTCAGCACGTACGTCACGTCCGCTAGACGTCATCGTGTTACTTGTACGATTCTGTGGTCTTTATTCCATTTCAGGGTCGTGCAGCTTCAGCAGAATCTAGTTTGAGAACATTCCCTCGTCCCCAACAAGGTCCCTCATCAGTTCCCAGCCTCAATGCCCAGCCACCCCGGACCCCGGAGGGCAGCCTGTGGATTTTCTTTCCTGGACATTTCACACAAGGGACTCTTACACTGCGTGGCCTTTCACCCAGTGCCACGTGTTCAGAATCCAGCCCCGTTCCAGCGGGGCCGGTTTCGGATCCTTTTTACGGCTGAATAATGTGACATTCCATCATGGGGACAGACTACGTCTATGTAGCCATCCTCCACGGGGGGCATGCGGGTTGTTTCTGCTCTGGGGCTCGGGGAGGAATGCACCACAGCATCCGTAAAGGTCTCCGTGAGGACATTCATCTCCAGCTCTGTCGGGTACGTGCTAGCACCGGGCTCCCGGGTTCTGTTTTTGGAAGGCACATCACCTCGGAGATCTGAGGACCCAAGACTGTGGGTCGGTGGCCTGCAGAGTCTGTGAGCAGAGCCGGTTGGACGGGTGCGGCAAAGCACAGAGGCAGGATTCAGAAAGCTGTCGGGGGTCCTCGGAGTCCTGCCGCTTCTGAAGCAGAGCCCTGACATCTTTAAAATGCTAGCGTCTCACAGCGTGGGCCAGAAACACAAACGTCTCTGTGCACCCAGCACCGCCGGAAATACGGGCCGTTTTTTGTAACTCGAGGTGGGTGGAAAGACTCAGGGGAGAGGGCTTGAAGAGGGTGGCCCTGGCCCAGACTTCATGTTTGGGGGATAAACGCCATGCAGGCAAGCTTTTGCTGGGGCAGAGAAGGGGGCATGAATGAGGACCCCGCTGCAGCGCTGCTGTCCCAGTGATGCCCCCAGGGGTGGCCAGAGTCCACCTGCCCCTGGGGGGCCGCCTGGGACACTCTGCTCTGCCTGAGGGATCTGCCCTGCCCCATGGGGGCCTGTCTCCCTCCAGCCAGGGCCAGCCTGCCACCTGGGGACACGGACACCCCGACGACCTCCAGCACCTGGGGAAAGCCAGTCAGGGAAGGACCGGGTCTCCTGGCCTGAGCGCCGGCCCACCACCGGGCTCCCCCTCCTCCTCCGGGCTCCCTGGACTCGTTCTCCCTCGAGCTCCCTGGCCCCTAGTCCTCCTCTGCTCAGGGACTACCGTCTGTCCAGGCTCCACACGTAGGCACTTGGGGCAGGTCGTTTGAAACTTCTGGATTCGCGCTTCCCTGCTGGGACTGGGCAGACCGACGCCTGCCTCCCAGACTCGCTAGAAGGGCCACAGCGCAGGAAGCTTCAGAGCCTGCAAAAGAAGTACCACGTGGGGCGACCCCGTCGGGTCGTGCTCACGGATGAGGGCACGGTGCTTGGCCCACTGCAGGGACCTGAGATCGCGGCTGAATGAGGGAAGGAGGCAGAGAAAGACGGAGTGAATGAGGGAGGGAGTGAAACCCCAGAAGCCGGGTCCACACACCAGGTCAGGCCAGAGGCTCGGGTCAGAGGGCGTCCCAGCCTGGGCCCTGGAAGGTGACACGGGACACGTCCTTGTGTGTTTCCAGTGCTGACCTTCCTTCACATGGGACCTGCTGACACCCTGGGTCGTCTCCACCTGCTCCCCAGACAGTGCTGAATGTTCCCGGGAGCAGGACGGCAGGCTCAGGCTAAGGAGAGGTGTCCTGGACCCTGGGCCCCGGAGGAGCCGGTGACAGCGGGTCCCGTGGTTCTTGATGTCCTCCAGGCACCAGGCCGTGACTCCACCTTATCTCTCAGAGAATCCAGCGTCCCATCAAGAAGGCCTGTTATCTCCCCGTGTCATAGATGGGGAAACAGAGGCCATTAAGCACATCTGGGTGGTTCGGAAGCAAGCTAGGTCAGGAACCCCCTCTCGTTGACTTTGGCTTGTCCTAATCACAGGCCTACATCTCAGGGTCCTGGAACTCAGGGTCTCTCTTCCTGGGGTCCCCACCCACCAGCCGTGAGGCCTCTCTGGACTCAGGGGAGCAGAGCTGACAGACCCCCCTGGGACGGGGCACAGTGCCAGGGGAGGGTCCCACCCTGGGCTCAGTGGGCCCTCCCAGTCCTGGGCCATCGGGTCAGTCCCCTGCAGGGCGAGGACTTCTCGCTGGGAATGTGCTGGGGCGTGTGCTTTCTCACATGGTCACCTGGGATGCCAGTGCCCAGATCATGAGCCTGCCCATCTGAAGGTGACCAGCGCTGCCCCCATGGGATTTCATTAGCCTGAGTCCTTCCGGGGACGTCCCGCATCTCTGACACCTGCTCCCCATGGGGGTCGCCTCCCGCTGGATGTGCGGGTGTTTGGTCGTCATCCCTGTGAATGCATTGGCTTTGGAGCCTTTTCTGGCCCAGAGGCTTGGGAACCCTTTCTCTGGCCTGGGCTTGTGAGGACGGCTTTCCCCTCTGTGGGGCGTCCGTCCCCATTCCTGCATTTCCCTGCTTCTCTTCGGGCCACAGGAGGACCAGCCGTGTCCTGTCTGGCGTCAGGCTGACGTGGCCCAGGACGAAGTGGGTCTCCACCCCAAGATGGAGCCCATTTTCACCACAAAGGCCTCGTTTTGCACATCGAATCTTTAGCCATCTGGGATTTCAATATCAAATAGGAAAACTTTTGTCTCAAAAATCACACACAAGAATTATTGTGTCCCATGTTAAAATAGGTTTGCTGACAGAAGGCACCTTTTGCATGATTTCATTGATAGGAAACATCCGGAGAAGGTACCGGAACAGAGAGAACGCAGATGAGGGGCTCCCAGGGCCGGGACAAGGGTTAGGGTCAAGGGACGAGTGGGGAGTGAGGGCTTCGGGGACGCGGTGTCCCTTGGGGACAGAGATCCTCTGCACAGTATCCTGTGGCTGGTCGCCCAGCGCTGTGGGTGCAGTCAGTGCTCAGGAGTTGTACGAAGTACGAAGTAAAATGTAAATGATTTAATGATTTAATGATTTAATGAAAATTAATGACTGTCCACAAAACGGGGAAAACATAAAGAATTAAAAAACAGATGAGGAAAGACATGAGGGGAAAAAGGAGGAGAGGCTCCTCTGGGACGTGGAGAGCGGGGGAGGGAGCGGCACAGGGCTCCGGGCTCAGGTCTTCAGGGTCACCCTTCGGTGATGGCGCCCCTGCAGGGGCAGGAGGTGGGGGATTCACTGGAGTCGCGGGCGGAGGGGCCGGAGGAGGAACAGCCATGGGTGGAGGAGCGGCTGCGGGTGGACTAGCAGCCAATGGTGCAGGAGCAGCCACCGGTGGAGAAGCACCCGAGGAGGGAGGAGCAGCCGCCGGTGGAGGGGCAGCCGAAGAGCGACCAGGAGCCGCCGGTGGAGGTGGAGGAGCGGCCGCGGGAGGAAGAGCCGCCTCTTCCTGCAGGGGAGCAGCTGCAGTAGGGGGAGCAGCCGCGTTTGGAGGAGCATCTGGGGGTGGAGGAGCCGCCTCGGGTGGAGGAGCAGCGGAGGGTGGACTAGCAGCCGCCGGTGGAGAGGCAGCGGAGGGTGGACGAGCAGCCGCCGGTGGAGGAGAATCGGAGGGTGGACGAGTCGCCTTTTCCTGCAGGGGAGCAGCTGCGTGTGGGGGAGCAGCCGCGTTTGGAGGAGCATACGGGGGTGGAGGAGCCGCCTCGGGTGGAGGAGCAGCGGACGGTGGACGAGCCGCCTCTTCCTGCAGGGGAGCAGCTGCAGGTGGGGGAGCAGCCGCGTTTGGAGGAGCATCTGTGGGTGAAGCACCAGCCGCGTTTGGAGGAGCATCCGGGGGTGGAGGACCAGCCGCGTTTGGAGGAGCATCTGGGGGTGGAGTAGCCGCCTCGGGTGGAGGAGCAGCGGACGGTGGACGAGCCGCCTCTTCCTGCAGGGGAGCAGCTGCGGGTGGGGGAGCATCCGCATTTGGAGGAGCATCCGGGGGTGGAGGAGCAGCCGCGTTTGGAGGAGCATCCGGGGGTGGAGGAGCCACCTCGGGTGCAGGAGCAGCGGACGATGGACGAGCCGCCTCTTCCTGCAGGGTAGCATCAGCGGGTGGAAGAGCATCCGCGTTTTTAGAAGCATCCGGGGGTGCAGGAGCCGCCTCGGGTGGAGGAGCAGCGGATGGTGGACGAGCCGCCTCTTCCTGCAGGGGAGCAGCTGCGGGTGGAGGAGCAGCTGCGGGTGGGGGATCAGCCGCGTTTGGAGGAGCATCCGCGTTTGGAGGAGCATCCGGGGGTGGAGGAGCAGCCGCGTTTGGAGGAGCATCCGGGGGTGGAGGAGCTGCCTCGGGTGGAGGAGCAGCTGAGAGTGGACGAGCTCCCATGGGTGGAGGAGCGGCTGAGGGAGGAGGAGCAGCTGCGGGTGGAGGAGCAGCTGCGGATGGAGGAGCAGCCACAGGGGGAGGAGTAGCCGCAGGGACAGCAGCAGGACCGGGTTGTCCCCCCTCTGGCGCCCCTGGTCCCTGCACAGCCCCAGGGTCACCTGCGGACAGCGGGGCCCCCGCGGGACTCGCTCCTGCTTGCGGAGTGTCCGGAGCCCCGGACGCTACCGGGTCAGGCTCTGGAGCCGCACCGCCTCGGGCTCCTGCACCTGACTCTGCAGAAGCAAACAGCGATGGCAGGAGTGGGTGCACGTCCTCAGGGTGACAGGAGGCAGGACGCCTGTCCCCCCCCGCCGCCGTGCCTACCCCTCCAGGAGCCTCTGCAGGGACACGAACCCCCACCCAGCCTCCCAGAGAAGCCATAGCCAGGAGCCCTCCCCCGGTCCTCCTCCCCCCTGCAGACTCTGGCCCCACCCCAGCCCCTGGGGACTCCTCCCTGGGCGGCCCTGCACCGACCGGGTCCCCACACCCACAGCCCCCACCCCAGCCTCTCCCCCCTTGGGCTCGGCCTCCGGGGCTCCTGGTCCTGAGCAAGGACGGGGGAAGCAGGACCCTGCAGAGGCGCCCCGCGGGGACGAAGGTCTCAGGCGATCCCCAGGCCCCGATGCTGGACACCTCCGTGCGGCTGCTGTCTCACCGAGTCCACGGTGGCCCTCTTGGGCGACAAGGCACACACCCACCTCCGCATGGGGGTCGACTCGGGACTCCGCCAGCCGCCTCCCAATGTCGTCGGGTCTCTGTGAAGACAGGGACCCGCAGTGGGCCGGAGGCATCACAGCCCCGCCCCGCCCTCCTCAGTGTCCTTCCCCCTCCCCCTGCTGTCCCCACATCGGACAGAGACCTGCGTGTGCACAGTCCTGCCCCCGCACACAGTGACATGCCCCTGTAGGGCTCGGGGTGACCCTGGGGACCAGGGAGCTCCCGGCACACCTGTCCCTCCAGCCAACCTTGACCTAGGCTGTGAGCATGACCCGCCCACCAGGCATCTGACCCCTCATCAGCCTGCCCCTGCTCACGTGGACCCTCCACCATGACCCCCCAACATGCGCACAGACACTCACACGCATGCTCACACACACACAAATTCACACACACACACACACACACACACACACGGGAGGGGACCTGGGGTTGCACATGTCACATCACAGCAGTGTCGGCTGGACTGGCTGGCTCTGGGTCTCCCTGATTTACCTTTGCGTTCCTCCGGGTTAGGGACCTGAGGCGACCTGGCCAAGATCCTCCCCACGGTCTCCAGGGTCGGGAAGCATTGCCACCGTCGGCTCTCCTGAACCGACAGCAGCGGGACACGGGAAAACAGCACAACATCCTGCTCACACGCACGCGTCTGAGCAAATGAGCCGAGGAGGGCGCTGTGGCCAGAATGTGGCTGCCTGGTGTCCTGGGTTCCGAATTCCGTCGGGCTTTGTGACCAGGGAGGTGAGGTCACTGCCTGGGGACCCCTCCCAAGCTTCCTCCTCACACAGGAGGCCCTCCAGGCCTGCTGAGGGCTCCCCTCCCCCCGTGCCCTGGCCCTACAGGGACACCGGCACAGCCACTCACACCCCCCGGGAGGCCCGGGCGCAGTCGGGGCCCCAGCGCTGAGTGCGCAGAGGTGCGCTCGGACCTGGGTGCTCCTCCTGAGCAGGGCTGGGACCCAGCACGACCCCCATGCCTCCTAGGGCCCCCCAGGCTCCCGTCTGCACAGTGGGGTCCTTGTAGGGACGCCATCGGGGGGAGACACCTATAGGTGTGTCCCTGTTATCACACGGGGCTCGTGCACATACGTGGCCGCGGAAGCGTGAGGACGGGCTGCGCGTGGCATAGGACACACACAGCAGGCCTGGGTCTGCTCTGGGTCCAGGAGGAGCCACCCGTCCTGCCTGGCGCCCGGGCCCGGTGGGAAGGTCGAAGTGAACACATTCACACCACGTGCCCGTCTGACACGCGCTTCCGGGGGCTCCCGTTGCATTTGGGCTCGGGTCCCCGTGCCTGGTTGGGCCTCTGTGCTGGGCTGTCCCCCCTGGGGCTCCCTCGGTCCCAAATCCTGGTCACACATCGCTGTGTCGTCTCCTCCCCCTCCCGGGTGGGTGGCACGTGGGCCGGGATCTGGGGGATGAGATGGGTGTCACTTCCCAGCGGATCCCTGCTTCCTCTCTCCTGTCTGTGCTCTGCATCTCTCTGTCCGTCTCTGTATCTCTGTCTCTGTGTCTCCGTCTGTCTGTGTGTCTCTCCCAGTTAGTGCTCTGGAGAAGCACCCTAGGAGGCCCCAGTGCGAGCACCTGCCGAGGGTCCAGGCTGACACAGGAGAGTGCTGAGGTCCCAGTCCAAGCCGAGTGCTGCCAGTGGCCCATGCACAGCCGTGGTCTTGGAGGCAGACCCCGCCCCTGTCGAGCCTCAGCTGAGGCCGCGGCCCTGGCCGCCTGGGTGACCGCGTGGTTGGGGCTCCCAGCTGAGCCGAGCCGGGAGGCTGGTGCGGACACTGTGAGGTGGTAAAGGTCTCTCCTTGCAAGGACTACTTTCTGGTGATGTCTTTGTCGTGACCCCGGAGAATTTCGGTGCAGAGTCCATGTGTGGCTGCACAGAAGGGCATCTAGGGCACTGGAGCCCTGTCCCTCAGAGGCTGACAACCTCCAAATTCTAAGAACCGAATACCTAGGAAGAGGCTGTGTCCAAAGTCACGGCGTGGCCCCTAGCAGCTGGATACATGAGGTTTCAGACATAGGGACCCACGGAGGGTGTAAAGGAGCTGTGGTGGCAAAAGCTTAGACGGCCTCGGAGCAGAGTGAAGGGCTCGGTGCCGACGGGAAGCAGCCTGCTCTGGGCCGCCTCCGCGCAGGGAGGAGGTGAGGCAGCCTCGGAGGATGGGGCCAGGGAACAGTGCAGGCAAGTTTCAGAGGATGCCCTGCAGGAGGGGGCCCCGCGCCGCCCCTGAGAGACCCCTGAGCTGCCACGGGGGCCACGGGGGCCTCAGCCACTCGGAGGTGTGTGGTCTAGAGGGGCGTCTGTGGGATGAGGTGGCGGGATCAAAGATTAAATCCACCCCCCCCCATTAGATGGGACACGGGGGGCCTGGGGCATGGGCTGGGGACGCCCGTGGCGCCCGGCGGCTGGGCCAGAAGTGCCCTTCTCCCTGACCTGCTGTGCCTTTGGCGTGGCCTCCCTGGGTCGGAGGGAGACACGGGCAGCAGAGCCAGCCGAAACCCACCCCCTGCTGCCGACCCCGAAACGCAGAAGCAAAGCCCACAGGCCCCCACCACGCTGCCCAGCCACGCCAGCCTGTACCAGCTTACCCCAGGCTCTCTCTCTCCTAGAAATAAAAAAATAAATAAAGTGGTTAAGATGGCAAACTCTGTGCTCTATGTATCTTGTCACAATTTTTAAAAATTTACTGAAGACAAAAGAATAAAATCTGAACTATTTTAAAAGAGAGCAGAGCCGCCGTGGACTGATCCAGAACGATTCCCGGTGTGCGTGGCTCAGTGACACACGTGAGCTGGCGCGTGGCTGCCATGTCTGAGGAGTCATCACAAGTCACAAACACAGTCACCTGCGGGGCAGGGACGGGCTGGCTGGGGCAGGTGGGAAGGACCCCCCCCATACCTTTGGGGACTCTGATTTCTGAGCTATGCAAATGCACTTCCTACCCAAAGGCCAGCAAATGGAACTCAAATTAAATTGAACGTAAGAGACCCTCTCGCCTCTTCTTCAAGCTCTGACCTGGATGTGAGTACTGGGGGTAGGGCCTCGGCACAATCGTCTTTCCAGATCTGGGTCTGGCCGAGGCTCCCACACAGAGATGCACCAGGAGATGCTGCTGACCAGTCACACCAGAGCGTGGACACCGAAAATGGCATCTGAGCTCCGTGGCAATTCCCGTGGCCCTTCTGCCGTCGTCGGGGGCTTTTCACAGAGCCTGAAGCTCTCCAGATGCCTCATTTGTGTATTTGTGTGTCTGATTGCACCCACCTCAGCGGGACTCACCCAGCCACGTGGCTTCGGGGCCCACACGTGACACACGTGACCACTGTCGTACCCCAGCCGGGCCCAGGGCCCCGCAGCTCCCGAAGGCAGATGCGGGTGTGGGGGGAAGGTTCCCAGTGGCTCCGGCCCACTTTAAGCGGCAGCTGGAGGGGGGGTTTGCCCCAGAAGGCCCCCCCCGTCCCCACGACCCACCGAGCGGCCCGCCGCGCCTGCTCTTGGGAACGCAGGGCGCACAGCTCGCCCTCCTGTGCTGGGAGGACAGCATTTTCAGATTGTTTTCTGGAGTGAGGGTCACCACGACGCCCTCGATGCTTTTCGTGGCCTTCTCCATCGCAAAGTCCTTCTCGCCGGAGGCCACGGCAAGGACGTACCAGGACCCCAGAAGCTGGTGGGGGAGGAACAGGTGAGGGGGGCCAGGTCCCCCAGCCCTTTGAAGCGTCCTCTCGATCTGGGAGCCCAGGGCCCCTCACTCAGGCCGACCCATCCCCCCAGAGCCAGTGGTGGCCTGGCTGGCACTGGGGGGTTAAGCCAGAGACTGCGGGGCCCACCCGGGGGGCGGGGGTCCCCAGGACCGACGTGGCTCGGTGCTGGCACCAGCAGCGGGGCCCTTACCTGCCTCGGGTCCAGCCTGCCCAGCCACACGGCCTGGGCCCAGGGCGCCAAGACCACCGTCAACAGAGCTGTGAACAGGACACGCCTCATCGTTCCAGCGGTCCACGCGGCTGCACACCCGCCTCGGGACCCAGGCTGTGTCCTCCCTCCAGCCCCTGGAACCCATTTAAATGCCTCTGCGGGGGTCACTGTGCGTGGCCAGTAGCCGCCAAGATGCCATGCTGGCCTGTCTCCTTGTGAGGTGGTGACGCTACCCACTGGGTGGCATTACTCTTCAGTGGTGGCCGCAGTGCCCGGCCCACATTTGCTGGAGGATGGGGAGAGGCCCCGGGGAGCGTCAGCATGGCCAGGCCAGCCCCCGCTTCTGTCTGCTTCCTTCCATTGGGAGGTTCCAGAATGAGCATCCTAAGCCCGGTCGCACCACTGATACCGCTGGGGACTCAACCCTCTCCCTTGCTCAGTATGGGAAGGCCAAAGAGCCTGGTCTTTCACCCTGGTGGGCAGTAGGCCAAGGTCAAGTCCAAGGGGAGGCCCAAGGAGTTCTTCTAGAAGCTGCAGTTTGGATCCTTTGTCATGAAAAATCGAGAGAAAAGAGACAAAGCTCCCACTCCTTCCTGGCTCACTCATTATTCTGCTCAGCTGGCCTTGGCCTCCGGCCCCCCACAGCCACAGCCAGCCCGGGACGGGCCGTTCCCTCCGCCCCTCCACGCCACTCGTCTGCACTTGCCCACTTCCTGGCCAGGCTTGGCTCTGCTGCCTCCCACCTCTACTACATGACCAGGGCCAGGCCTCACTGGATCCGCACATCCCCCACACTTCCATGGGAGTTCTCTGTGGGCAGGGGTTTCTCACCCCTGGGTCCTCTGAGCCCCTGCCTGGGAGCAGAGGGCAGAGGGCATGGCAGGATCTGTCTGAGCCCCTGGAACCCAAGGGGAGGCGGCCGGGTCGACCCTTCCCCGGGGGCTGCGGGTGGGATGTGTGGACCACATTTCCAGACCCTTTTGCCACTTGGCCTCCAAGGGTTCTATCAACTCAAAAACAAGCAAGATGTGGAAGGTGGAGGAAAGATAAAGCGCTGCGTCGTGTTGGGTTTTTCCAAGGGCGACCCCGGATAAGGCACCACCCAGCCCTTGCTTGGGAAATGAGCCCTGTGGGTAAAGGTGAACGAAAGTAAAGCAGCCCTGGCACAAACGCGCAGCTAGACCCCCCGCTGCTCCCAAGCGCGGGAAGTCTCGGGCCGTGGCTGTGGACTAGGGTGGCCCCTGACTGCCAGCTCCTCCGGTGCCTGGCAGAAGAAGATGAAATACAAGGACAGAAATACCATCCTAGTCTTGGAACTAATCCTGTTGGCTCTGCTTTTTTCGAGTATGGTTTCCTGACAAGACATTCGAGGAGACTAAGACGAACGGAGAGAAACGCAGCAGGAGAAGGGGGGTCCTAAGAGCAGAGCCACGACGGCTTCCTGCGCTGGAGCCACGGGGCAGGCTCTCCCAGTCCCCTGGGCTGGGAGCGCACAAACCACACGCTGGGTGGCTTGTAAACAACAGACGCTGATTTCTCCCAGCTCTGGAAGCACACTCAGGTGTGCCTGAGGGGCCGGCCAGGGCTTCTCAGTGTCCCCGGGGAGGGCGGGGAGCTCTGTGGCATCCTGGTTCCACCCTCATGACCTTGTCACCTTCCGAAAGCGCAGCCCCCAGTGCCATCGTACCGGGGGTTAGGGTGCCAGCATGGTTGCTGGGGGTAGGCACACACATTAGGGCCACAGAGATTGTGAAAACAGCTACACTCACCTGGCTGAACAAGAGGAGAGCCACATTTGACATTATGTTATATTTTTAAAATTCTAGGGGCGCCTGGGTGGCTTAGTCGGTTAAGCGTCCGACTTTCACT
>JAESUZ010005108.1:0-36777 GCA_017311185.1 Proteles cristata cristata
CTCGGTTTGGAATTCTGTGGACTGCAGGGAAGAGGGAGACTGGGCATCTGTCCTCGAGAAACCACATATAGCCGGATGAGGAGGTGGTGCTGTAGAGGGTTTCAATCACCTGATGGGAGAAAGGGGCTGGGATCTCGGTGTCCCCAGAGCACCAATAGGACTTGATCTGCTGGGGACGAGGGCAGGTTGTGCTGCGCTTGGAGAAACAGCATGCACGGAGGCTCAGAGGCAGGACATCCAGGGTGTGGGGGAGTGGAGCGGTTGTGAGGGCGGCTCCCCAGTTCCACCCTGCTGCTATGTCGGGCCTCCTCCCTCCCTTCCTCTGTGATGAGAAGGATGGTGGGGAGAGCAGCTATGAGTGAGCACTCCTGGAGGTCCTGTTATTAGCTCTCTATTTCAGATGGAGACACGAGGTACAGAGAGAGGAGCCACTTGCCTGAGGTCACAGAGCAGGGAGCCCTGGCCTGCATCCATAACTACGGGCCCTATGCCGCCCCAAAGGGTGCAGGCCTAGAACAGACTTTGAAAGCAGTCTGATCCCCAGTGCCCCACCAGATGCTAGGTCATCCTCAGGAAATACCTCTCGACACCTACTTGCACAGCCTCAGGTCCAGGGAGTTTATTGACACTTCTGGAAACTGGCTTGACCTCCCTGTGGATTGTTCCAGGAAAGCCCAGGACAGGTGTGGGGCAGCCACAGGTGCCTCTGATGCTGTCTGCTACTGGCTGAGCAGCTCCAGCCCCCTTGGCTGCCATGGCAGGGGGCCTGTCAGAGGTGACAGCCATGCAGGGAGGAACGTGGTGGACAAGGTGAAGGAGGCACGATGCATGCTCCATAGACACGTTCGGGTGTTCACTCAGCAGACTCAGAGTCAGGTCTTACAACGTTGCTATCGTGAGTACAGACCTGGCTGTGCAGCTGTGTATACAGCATGGCCCCTTGGGCTGCCAGCTACAGGGAAAAGCACTAGGCAGAGAAAGCCAGCTCCCATTGCCCCCCAGCACCCACACAAGTAATTGTGCTGCTGTGAGGCTGTGGCCATAGTTCCCAGTGAGGGGTAAAAAGAGGAACAGGGTGCCAAGGGCAGGCCCTGACCAAGAACCAGGATGCTAGAGCCAGAGGCTCCAGGCTCTATGATCTGAAGCATTGACCTTACCTCTCCATGCCTCACTGTCCTCATTTGCAGAAAGGGGCAGTCATACTGGCATACACTCACCCCTCCTCCTGATGTGCCCCAGATGAGCACTTCCTGTCCAGCTTGCCCATGTTCACCTCCCCTCTCCTTCCCCACCATAACCACTTGGCAAAGTAGGTGCCAGGAGTTTTTGAACAAATTAGTGTACGGATGAACACTAGCACCCTATCCCCACCTTGGGCTCTCTTGGAGGGTGAGCTGGAGGGATGGGATATCCCCACCTGCCCAAGAAGCTTGTGCATGCCTCCACTTACCTTGGATATGGCCTATGGGGTCTGCAGGAACCTCTGGGGGGAAAGGCTGGGTGAGTGAGGCAAGGCCCAGAAGGCCCTGAAGACCAATGAGGCTAATGAGGTGTTAGAGGTAGTCTTTGGGGGCTTCTGTGAGGGATTTTCCTTCCTGCAAAGAGGTGGGCAGGGTTCAAGAAGGTGCCCCCTTCCAGCTTGAGTGCTAGCTCTGTAGTGATGGCTGTAGTGGAGGCAGCCACACTGCAACCATCGAGGAGTAACACCAATATTCTGCTACTGGTAGAGTAGAGAAATGGTGGCACCTGAGTCACTGATGACTTTGTCAGTCACCAGACCGCCTCTGGGCCTCCTGTCTCTCACATCATCATCAAACATTCAAGGTGAGATCTCTTCGCAGTTTACCCACTCTTGGTAAGGTTTTCTGTCACTTGAGCCAAACATCTCCAACTGATACAGCCTCGTAGTGTCAGTTAAAATGTCTCTGTTCTTACCTAGTTCTTCAGCCGACTTGGATCTCTGCCCCTCTCCGACCACTGAGCACCCACAAGAGCAGATTGTGACCGTGGTGCTCTGTCTGGTGGCCCATTCATGTTTGGTCTGTGATCACCTCTGGGACAGGCCTCTGTCTTTTCCTCCCTGGGCAACCTGAGGCTGCACGCAGTGGGCCTTCAGGTCACTGCAGGGACCTAACCACACCCTCCCCTCCCCGAATCAGAGCCTCTGAGCATCATGAATTCTTCTAAATCACTTAGGCCTAAGCACTGCTTCTGGACCCCGAGGGCTTCTACAGCCTCCTCAGGGTAAAGCATAGGTCTTTTCTACGCAGATTACCTAGCCATGAGCTCTTGCCTCGTGCATGCCTTCCAACATTAAGCTGTTGATTTCTTGCCCACTCAGCCTCTCCTGCAGTAGGCCCAGGAGGCCACTGTGCAGAAAAAGGAGTGCATGAATGAGGTGTGGAAAGTGCAGTGATGGGTACATCCCAATCCAAACCATTGAGATTCTCTGCATGTTCTGGAAAAGTCCTTGGGTGAGCAAGTAAGTCATAAGGTTCCCCAGGCTCCAAGCATAGGGATGTCCCCAGGCCTGGTGGAGAGGTGAAGGCTCTTGGCCTACCTTGTAGCAGCTCCTGATGCTGGCTGTGAGTGGCGAGGTGTCCTGTGGTCACATGAGCAGGATTCTGCCAAGGAAAGCCAGGGAAAGAGGGATTCTAGTCCTCAGGAAACTGGGAAGGTGTAGTAATGCTGGGAAAACAGGGTCCTGTGCCTGCCTTCAGTGCAAATTGCTTCTGTGAGTCTTACAACGGCCACATGAGGGTTACAAAGCCTCAGGTACCCACAGTATGCCAGGTGTGGGGCCAGGTGCCCTGACACATTGACAGGCCACACCATGAGGGGTCCTGAGCTGCACACAGCAGAATCTGGGTTTGCCATCTGGCTCCACACTTCCAGACTATAGCCCTGTCACCTCCCTTCTCTGAGCCTTCTTTATGTCCCCTAAAGTGAGGTCATCAGTTGTTACCTTAACAGGGTCAATCCCATGAGGGTGAATTTGGGTAATGTGAGTGGCCTGGCCTATAGCAGGCCTCCCAGCAGATACAGTTTGAATCCATTTAGATCTACAGGATATTTTGGAGTTTTGGAGCGTTATCTAAAATTCTTCCTTAACGCCAGCCTAAATCCATACTGTCACATTCCAGGATGCTCCACTGCATCCTGGTAGTAGACCACTGCAAGGAGCAATTGGAAGTGAGATTTTTTTCATTTTGGTTTTAACAGCCAGTGAGCGACAGAAAACCCAAAGGGGCCTAAACAAGCAGTCAGACGAAGGGGGAGAGAATGGTTTATGTACCTAAGAACCCTAAGAGCAGAGAGTTTCAGGTAAGGGTGTACCTGGGTCCTTGAGGACATCACCAGAAATCATCTTTCTGGACCTCTTGGCTTTGCTTCCTTTCCTCTGTGCTGGTGTCATACTCAGCTGGGCTCTTCCGTTAGGAAACCAAGATGGCCACCAACTGTCACCGGCTGTCAGTGTCCCAACAGAAAAAGAACCTCTCATTCCACTGTGACCTGACTGGCACATGCCCAGTCCTGAGGCCAACACTGTGACCAGGGAGGGTGGAATATGCCGATTGGCCAGATTGAGGTCATGTGACCACCCTCCTTTAGGAAATGCCTGAACTGTTTAAACCTGCTTTCCTGAGTGGGAGATTATGGGATGCCCGAGAGGACAGAAGTGAGTGTCCAGGTGCTGCGTTCCTCTGTGCTTACTGTCCTGGGTCGTATATGCTCTTCTCCTCTTCCTGCACCCCACTGTCTTCATGGCAGCACTTCTTCCCTTCCCCCCACTGCTTCCTTCCATGCCTTTTCATCCATACCCCAAAGGAATTAGACTTCCTGTTTGAATTCAAGATTCGAGGCCCATGCCCAGCTTCCACATTTGGTTTTTTGGTGTCCTGGTATAATCATTTATTCAGTCAGCCTGTGTCCACAGAGTACCTACTGTGTGCCGCTGTGAGTTTTCAGGGCCTTATTTTTCTGGGTTTCTAAGGGCAAACTGCAGGAGCCTTCCAAGGAAATGAGTTTTGTCTGAGCAAGCATCTAGAGGCTAGCTTCAAGTGCCTCGGTGCCACTTCTGTGGCCCTGAGGGAATTCTTTCCCTTCTATCGACTTGTGCTTTCTTATCTGCAAACTGAGGCCCTGGGAAAGCTGAGATCCTGGAGCCCTCCCAGTTCTGGCATACTGTGGCTGGTCTTAGAACCCTGTGGCTGTAAGGTAGCCTGTGAGCACCACGGACAGTGACCACACTACTTCCTCTGGTGCCTGGGGCAGCACCGTGGTCGCTGTCCGTGGTGCTCTGTGCGGAGTCAAAGACCAGACAATTCTGTGTCTGAATATTTCTCTTGGATAATGAAAACACTCAGGGCAGAGGAGGACCTGTGGCTTTCTGTGCCTCTGTGGTCCTCAAGGCTCTATGTGCCTGTAAGGCTGCCTACTGCTATTGCAACAGAAATTCTCTTTTGAGGTGTTTGGGAATCCCAAGCCCTCCCACCACTGAAAGTCAAGCCTGGAACTCTGAAAAGGAAGCATAGGGAGGGAGGCCACACGGAGGAGAGGAGAGGATGCTATCTATAGAGGCTGCTATATGTCCATGGAGTCCAGCCTTCATCTGCCTCCCCATCCCTCCCTTCTTCTTCTCCCACCCACTTCCCTTTCTCTGTTATAGCTGACATTGGTCACGGCTCTCTGGAAGCAGAAAGATGCCTGATGTGTCGGTCGGTGGGCGAGGGTTCCTTTTCAAGCATGCCTAGTGAGGAGGACTTTCTTTTTCTTCTGGTCGAGTCTAGTTTCTCTTCACTCTTTGAACCCTTGGAGACATGAATTAATTCCCCTGGTCACTCTGTCACTCATTTGTCAGTTTACTCGGCTGCTCACCACTCTATGAATCCATTGGTTCCCTTCTTTATTTAGCTCAGGCTATCTTTTTAAGCAAGAAGGGAGATTTTTTAGGAGATCATAGAGAGCACAAGGACAAGCAGAGAATAGAGTAGCTGGTCTTCCCCAAAGATGAGAGCCAGCAACTCTTCAAGGCATGAGAAGCCAAGCTGGCTATGGCCTTTCACCTCTCTAGGGTCACACACTCACTCACCTCTGTGCCTCTTTGTACATCACTAGACCCTTCCATCTTTTAAATCCACTGGCTTCTCTCCATTTCCACTGCCATGACTGTAGTGTCGTACTATTCTTTCATTTGCCTGGGAGGCTGAGGCAGCCTCCCGAATCCCATCATTGCCCCTTTTCAATCTATTTCTCTCACTATAGCCTGAGGGATTTGTTAGAAATGAAAACTTGATTCAACAGATTCCATCAAATTCAAACTGATTTCCATCCTGGAGAGACATCAAAATCTTAAGCATGGTGTGGTAATGGATTACCATTGCCCCACACTCAGAGCCCTGTATTGTCGTGCCCTATTTGGTTGGAGGTTTCTACAGCATGGCCCATGTTGTCCTCAGGCATGGCCGAAGGGCTGGTGAGCAGTGAAAACAGATGTGAGCATGCACTTTATGAACCAGTGAGAGATTTCCCAGTTTTCTTTTCCTTCTTCCGCAACACCAGCAGTATTCCAGAGAAACACTGCCATGTCAGCCTAAATCCAGAGGGGAGAGGAGATGAGGGAGAGCCACATGAGCATATAGCCTGAGACATAAATAAAATTTATCTTAGGCCACCGAGATTTGGGCAATCATGTGTTATAAAGCATAACCCATCCTAACCTAACTGATACACATACCGCATGAACTTCTTGCTCATCATCCTATTGCTTTCCTAAAGTACCACTGGCCTTTCAGCACTTATAGAAGTTGCTTCCTCCCACATTAGAACATCTGTCTGTCACTCTCTCTCTCTCTCCCTGGAAAGTTCTTTACTCCCATTTTTGAAGAGTTGATAGTTACTCACCAATGAGGTCTTGGCTGAGTCGTGAAGTACTCAAGAAAGGATTGCCTGGTCTCTGTTCAGAATACCTTGAATTTACCTTCCTTGTCATTAGATCTCTTTCACTCAACTTTAAGTTCCAGGAAGACAGAGCCCAGGGATTTAGATCATGCTTTGTTGATGCCTTAATCCACACCCCACTAATGTGCCAGGGTCCATATGGGGTTGGAGGTAATGGGGGTATATCAGCCATGAGCCCTGTTCCCACAACATGCCCCATCACAGGGAGACAGGTGTGTGAGCAGCAGCATTTGAACCCAATATAATCGTTCTAGCAGGGAATTAGTATAAAGAAGCCAGCAAGAGGGCAAGGAGACTGCCTGGAAGAGGGGGACTCAGAGATGGTTTTGGGGAGATTGGTCCAGATTGGTTGGGGGGAGCTTCCTGGGGGAAGTGGGCGATTGGGGGGATCTGGTGGAGGGATTGTAGAGCAAGAAGTGGTGCCCACATTTCCAGGGCTTAAAAGAGCATGACCCCAGGAGAAGTTGGAACCAGAAGTAAATATGTGGCCTCTGTATTCCTGGGAACCCAAGGGAGCATTCCTGTTTCACTGCCTTTGCAAGCTCTGGTGTTTGATTCTTGGGAGTCGATGGATGGCGATGAAGTCCACAGCAGGTTCCAGGCCTTTTCACACAGTGTGTGTCAGTGGCCGACTCTGATCTGAGAGTGTGGTGGGCCACACGTGGGCACGTGCTGTCAGCTTTGTTCTAGGACAAAGCAGCAGGAGACACCTTTGTCTCCACTCTGCTCATTGGACATGTCTATATGCCTTCAATTCCTGCCTGTGTTTTCTAAGAACCCTCCCCAGCTCTTTCTAGTAAATCAAGGCTTCCTGTGTACACAGCCCAGTAGTCCTTTAACATTTGTATAAGGTGAACAAAATGAAAGAAAGTTGAATCACCGAAGCATCGTATCCCTGGGTATAATGTGTCTCAATTCGATCTTGTTAATAGCAGAATCTACAGGTCCCAGGATGACACGAGATGCTCCGTGACTAGGGACTGTGGTCACTCAGCAGTATCCTGCCCTGGGGAAATGAGATGTTTGCCCAAAGGACTGGAGTTTCAGGGCCCTGATCAACCATGACAGGAAAGCTTCCCAACCTCCCAGAAGGTGGGAAGGGGGGCAGGGATGCTGGCAAAGCCATTCCCCCTTCATAGCCCTTGATTTTCTTGTTGTTAGAACTGGAGTCAGGTGCCATTCCCAGTCCACCAATGTCCCTGTCCATGAGGCTTAGAGAGTAGGTGGACAGCTCTTGGAGAAGCCCTTTTATTCCAAGGAAACGTGGTTGTTTCTGATGGAATTATTTTCATGCCGGTTGTGCAGTGGACCCTGCTGGCCTCCTGACACTGGAGGGGATGGACACACTGGAGGGGACAGACACCCACAGACACTGGACCGGACCTGGCACACAAGTTCTCCTTGAAAACACTGATGTCTGTGTTGTGGATGTCTAGGGCAAGGGATGTGAGCCCTCACTGTGGCGGAGGGAGATAGAGCAGCGCAACCAATGAGGAGTCTTGTGAGCTGGGATCATAAGGTGAGGAAGAGGGAGTGTGTGGGGAATGGGAGGGAGCACAGGAGCAAAGGCCCACAGCCCCAGGCAGGCGTAGGCAGCGGTGAAAGGGCACCATCCTCCTGCCTGAGAGAGCTGGTTGGATCTGCCACAATGGAGCCACTTACAGGACTCTCTGCACTGGAGGGTGATGATGAGCTCCTGCCTGGCTTTCTGCCTGTCTTGTGGTTTTCAGGTCCAGCACAGCTCACCAGCATCAGGGAGACATGAGTCTCCCCTCCCAATGGATGGATGCACAGGGCTTGGACGGATGACGGTGGGCAGGGGCCAGCCATGGTGGACCGCAGGCCACAGGGGTGGGCAGTGTAGAAGCTGAGGCTGCATGCTCTCTAGGTCTGGCTAGGGTCAGTTCCAAAGTCAGTAGGCTCCTCCCTAGGGCCCCTGCTTCTCAGACTAGCTAGTGCCTGCTTCAGAATTTCCAGGCCACAGCTGGTCAGACCGTCCAGACCAGCACGTAGGTATCATTCAGTGTGCCCTCTCAGAGCGACCATCCCTGGCAGCCTGCAGGTCCCAGCTGAGAATGATTCCAATCCTGTGTGTCCGTGTTCCACATGCAGTAGTGCTGCAATCCCTCGGTAGTGTGTGCAGCAGGTGAGGAAGGGGGGACCAGGGTTTTGCCTGATGGCCATTTGCTGTTCCTCATACAGACTCTTATTTTGCATATGGAGGAACTGAGGCCCAGAGGAAAGAATGCCCTCATCCAATTTCCATTCCTTACGCTTCCAGTCTGGCCTTTCCATAGACCTTGCGGCACCCACCGTGACACAAAGTGAAAACAGTGAACTATGGATGTGACAAGGCAATTGTACCAGATCTGTCTAGACCTACACCATGTGCCTCTTCTTGGTTTTCTTCTTTGCCTTTATTCCGTTTTAATGTTTAATGTGTCTGGTGCCATGTGAGGGATGGTGGAACAATGAACATACGTGAGCCCAAAGCTCAACTCTAGAACTAGAACACTCCCGGTCCCTCGCATCTTCTCCTTGCCTGGAGTCACCCCTCTCTACAATTTTGTGTTTCTTTGCCATCCTTTTGCTCACAGGCTTACTGAGTAAGTATAAAGGTCAGACTGCTTCTTTGTTCTGGAGCTTTAAACAGTTGCTTTCTCTACATCGATCCCTAAAATTTGCATTTTTGTACTCAACTTTTTCCTCTGTCTAAATTTGAGCTATGCTGCTGGGTAGCTGGGAACTGCTCTCACCTTTGTGAAAGGAAATTGTGTGACTCTTCTACAATTTGGGTTTGCATTACCCTGTCAATGACTGGGTCATCTCCGTTCTTCCCCTTCTCTCGTTCCTCTTCTCTCGTGCTGCTAGGAACTCCTCTTGGACGTGCCTTGTGTAACACCTGGGAGTGGATGTGCAGCATTCTAAGGCATGGGAGTGGTCACCCTGACAAGAAAATGCCAAAGTGAATTTCAGTATGGCCAGAGCAGGTGTCACACTCCTTCCCTCCGTGTGCCAGCTGCTCTGCATCCTCTCAGACCCTCGGTGCTGTCAGCTGTCAGATGTCTTCCTCACTGTCGGTCTGATGAATATGAAAGTGACTTCGCACTTCCCTGCATCCTAGTGACATTGGGCAGCTTTGCCTGTGTTCATCTGTGCACCCAGTCTCCTCCCCTCTGACATGCCTGCTGTGGTCTTTTTGCTCATTGCCTCTATTTTCATGTGCATTTGTAGGATGTCTTTATGTATTCTGGATACTGATCCTTTGCTTGTTGCATGTATTCCAGAGGTCTTCTGCTTTTTGTGGTTTGTCTTCTCACCAGTCATTTGGAGAAAAGACATGTATATGTTACTGCAGTCAAACTTATCCATTTTTTTTAATGCTTACTGAGCTTTTAATACCCTGTAAAAGAAATTATTACCAACCCCAAGTGTAGAAAACCATTACCCCCCCCCAAAAAAAAAACCTCCTCTTCAACTTTTCTCTTGAAATGTAGATTTTTTATGAGTCTGGAATGGGTCCAGGATGTGGTGTGACGTGGGGATCTAATTCATTTTGCCTTATGGACACCCAGTTGTCCCAGTGCTGTTTACTACATGAGCCTCCTTTCTCCAGTCACATATGAAGAAGGCTTTTTACTTTTTTTTTTATTTCTAGGAGAGAGAGAGAGACAGCGTGAGCAGGGGAGGGTCAGAGAGAGAGGGAGTCACAGACCGAAACAGGCTCCAGGCTCTGAGCTGGCAGTCAGCACAAAGCCTGATGCGGGGCTCGAACCCACGAACCGTGAGATCATGACCTAAGCAAAAGTCGGACGCTCTACCGACTAAGCCACCCAGGCGCCCCGAAGAAGCCTTTTTAAAAATCCTAAGTATTGAGGTCTTCGGGTCTTTGATAATCTGTATATAGCACACCTGCAGTCATTCATGCATGTGGTATTCTCCCCTCTCTGTCTTTTTACCATTGCACTTTCTGGTATGTGCAAGTGTCCCAGGAGGCCCTGTGTAGCCATGTCTGGTTTTTAAAATGTTTATTTATTTATTACTTTTAGAGAGGGGAGGTTGGAAGAGGCAGAGAGAGAGAATCCTAAGCAGGCTCCACCCTGTCAGTGTAAAGCCTAATGGGGGGCTTGATCACACAACCATGAGATCTTGACCTAGGCTGAAATCAAGAGTCAGACACTTATCTGCCTGAGCCACCCAGGCACCTCATTCCATGGGTGTTTTTGTAAGGATGAGGACACAGGAGCACAGAGGAGGTTTGAGTTTGTAATGACCCCACACAATGATTATGTTGGGTAACCCCAAGATGGAGTCTGGCTTCACTTCTCTGAAGTGGGGAGGTGGCTTGCACCATAGACATGGACTCCCTCACACTTCTGGAGGCCAGAAACCCTGATGGAAGTGTGGCAGGGTTGGTTTCTGCTGAGGCCTCTGCTCCAGGCCTGCAGCGGGCTGCCTTCCCATGGAACCATTGTGTGGTGGAAAGAGAGAGCTCTGGGCCCCACTCTCGGTACCCAACTGAACTTTGAACTCCTGCCGAGAGGCCCATCTCCAAGTATAGCTACACTGGGGGAGAGGTTCTGGGGCTTCAGCATATGAATTTGGGGGACACAGACATTTGGTCCATGGCAGGGATGAAGGGGTTTGAGGGGCTGGAACATTCACAGGGCAAGAGGTGAGGCAGTGTTTTGGTTTTCTCAAACCCTGCCCAAGCTGAGTGATTGGACAATAATCCTCGTTTATCTATGCAGGGTTTTGATTTTGGGTAGGGCCACTCTTTGCTGTATGTGTGACATCGGTTAAGGCTTTGCTCGCCATGGCTGACATCTGGAAGCCCCTCTGGGGGTGATGGCCAGGAGCCTTCATCCCTCGTCCTCTCCATGTTGCCCTGTGGGCTTCCTCTCCGCATGGTGGTCGGTTTCCAAGAGCAGGAAAGCAGAAGTTGCCAGTCCCTTCAAAGGTTAGGCCTGAACCTGGCAGGGGTGTCATTTCTGCCATCACAGAAGTGAAGGTGTACAATGTGTTGTGTGGTACATTGATACAGTACAACGATCACTGTAGGCAAGCTAATGAGTGTGTTGATCTCACGAAATTGTCTTTATTTTTATGGTGCAAGCATCTGAAATCGGTTGTTAGCAAATTTCTAGTATACCATACGACCTTATTAATGGTGGTCAACATGCTGGACATTAGATTCCAGACTTCCTCATCCTACCTAAACTGCAGCCTTGTACCCTCTGACCAACGTCTGGCTGTTTCTCTTGCTCCCTGACCCCTGGGGGGCATATGGACCTGGACCCGTCTTCTCTCAGCCATCCATTTGTAAATGCAGTAAACACACTGTGTTTGCTGGCACCTCCGAGGTTACGTCTCCCCTTGCCCCTGAAGCACAGGCTGGCCAGCTCTCTCCTCACACCAGCGCAACCTGGAAGCGTGAAGATGTGCGGCTGGGGCACCCTAGAGCTGTGAACATTGGAGCTTGCTGTCCCAAATGCCACTGTCTGGGCTGGTGCCATGGCAGCCAGCACACAGGGGCCCCATGACTGGAGTTGTAGGAGATTATGTGTGTTTACCTTGCATGGGGTCCGTTGCTTGGATCAGATTCTCTGATGGGTCTCTTACCCAGAGAAGGGTGCCAAGGTCGTGACAATAAACCTGATTTGGATCCATCTCCGTGACGTGGCTGTGAGAGGTGGTGGTTGGCCTGGCCCCTCCGAGCCCACCTCAAAGAAGCAGTGGTTTCTCGTGAGGCCCACTCACCACTTGCCACTTAGCAGGAACTCAATAATGCAGGAACCCAAATTCACTTACTCTCCTGTTTTGTTTGTTTCAATGTTTTCTGGTGGGAAACTTGAAACATGCACAAAAGTAGGCAAAACAGCATAACCCTCCACCCCACATGTCCCACTTCAACAGTGGGCAACTCACAACTAATCTTACCCCCTCTTCTTCCTGTCATATTGTATAGTTTCCAAGTTTTTGAAATATTTATTCATTTGTGAGAGACTGGGAGAGATGGTGTGAGTTGGGGAAGGACAGAGACAGAGGGAGACCCAGAATCAGAAGCAGGCTTCAGGCTCTAGGCTGTCAGCCCAGAGCCCACCGCAGGGCTCAAACCCACAAACCACAAGATCATGACCTGAGCCAATGTCGGATGCTTAACTGACTCTGACCCACCCAGGCACCCCTATTTTTCCCAATTTTTTAAAAATAAAACCATATATATACTTAATGTGTGAGTCGTGAGTATGTGCCAGCATGGGTTTTCACACTTGCCCTCCACACTCTAGTAGAGATCCTGGTACCCAGTTCCAGCATGTACTTGCAGGGAGCTGAGTTCCCACACCACCAGGCCATTCTCAGACACCAGCTGCGTGTCCTGCAGTTCAACACAGTTCCGACAACTCTGTAACTGGAGATAGCCTCCGATCCCACAGGCCTAAAAGCCTGCCCTGTCCCCACCCCACTTCACATGCCAGTTGTGAGCCTGGCTCAGGAGCCTGTGGCTCTGACTGAGTGGCTAGAAATAGAGGTCCCAGTGTCTCCCCTGCTTGCGGTCACTCGATGTGTGAGAGTGGCTCACAGAACTCAGGACCCGCTTTACTCACTAGAGAACTGCCTTTCCCTCAAAGGACATGACTCGGGAGTAGCCGAGTAGGAGAGAGGCGTAGGGCATGGGGTGGGGAAAGGGACTGAGCTCCCATGCCCTCTGGGCACGCCAGTTTCTATTAACCTCCAGGAGGGTCCCAACCAGAAGCAATCTGAACCCGTGCTTTTGTGGTTTTTGTTTTGCTTTTGTTTTTTGTTTTTTGTTTGTTTGTTTGTTTGTTTTACCAAGGCTTCATTCCATAGACTCAACTGATCAAATCATTGGCGGTTGGGGATTGATTCCAGCAGGTGGGACTGTAGGTTCCCATCCTTAGTTGCTTTCCAAATGTCACCTCACTGACAAGAACCCAGGTGTGGTGGAAGAGCCATGTCACCATCATGGCTCTGAAGTGATTTCAAGGGCTGAGAACAAGCGACCAAACATGATAACAAAAGATGTCCCCATAGGTCCCCTTGCTCAGAAAATCAACAGACTTTTGGGTGCTGGGAGCCAGGACCTGTGGACAAAGACCAAATGGATATAGGAATTACATTTTGGAATCTGAATGGCCAAATCTCTCTTTTGGGTTAATCATGCTTTTGCTCCTGGGTATCCAGGACCTGGATCAGGAGCCAAAGGTGAGCAGCACCTGAAAGCACCCAGAGCCCCCTTCCATCACTCACCTAGGTGACCTCCATCCTGACCAGATGGTGTCTGGTTTGCTCTCTGGCTACCGAGATTGGCAGGACAGTACCTTGATGCTGGCTGGTCATGCCGCCTTGAGCTCACACAGGCTCTGTGAACCTCGAGCCCTCTTGTGCACAGTAAGGACCGTGCTGGGCCTGCCAGGTTGCTGTGAAAATCATCCAGAGCATGTGTCAAGGCCGAGCTCTGGGCTGGGCACCTAGTAAGGGCTGAGTGAGGGGCGTCTTTCATCATCATCATCACTGACCTTTATGTCCTGTTTTGCACTGGCTGAGCCCAGAAGTGGCCCATGTCCATGGCATATGTTGTGTAGCTGCTGTGAGAGCTGGAGACAGCTGGAGCCCTCCAGACAGTGGACAGTTGGTGTTGAAGACACTTTAGGGCATCCTGGAGAAACTTTTCTGGACAGGGATATCAATTAGCTTGAAAGACAACCTGGGTACAGTCTGCCATGGACACAGCAGACCTAGGAGAGGGCTTGGGATGCTCTCCTGAGACCAGTGAGGGTGATTCAGTGGGAGAAGCTGTCATCTGGGTTTGAGTGCTCATGCGGCCGTGCAGCTAGATTGCAAAATTACTGAGATAGGCAAGATGCTAAAAAAGAAAGAGAGAGAGAGAGAGAGCAAGAAAAGAAGGGAAGGAAGGGAAGGAAGGAAGGGAGAGAGGGAGAGAGAGAGAGAGAGAGAGAGAGAAGAAAAAGAAAGAAAGAAAGAAAGAAAGAAAGAAAGAAAGAAAGAAAGAAAGAAAGAAAGAAAGAAAGAAAGAAAGAAAGAGAAGAAAGAAAACATGGAGTTAAGTGTGTTTTTGCTCCTGTAGCTCGCTGGCAATAACCACCTGGTGACGTCCAGGGACTATTCCCGAATGTGCTTGCTCACAGCCCTTTGCTCCTTCAGACTCAGCCCAGCTGTGGCTTTAAAGCCCTGAGCTGCATGCATTTGAATCCCTAAGTCCCTTTCCTTTGATTTGCAGACCCCGTCAATGGCTACCATGTATTTCACAGTCTCCCTGAAAGTTCAAGGATGCGTGATAGGATCTGATTGTCCAGGTTCTTGACATTCAGGCTTGTCTCCTTTGTAAAGTGGTGTCACTGATGTCTGCGTACTTGAAAATGGGGTCGGTCGTGGGGAGAGATTCTGGAAATACCAAGTAGAGGGTGTGGTGAGGTCAGCTACACTGTCCAGCACACTTAATCCTTCCGGTGCTGCCTCACAGAGGCCCCAGGCACAGAATTCTAGAGCCACAGGCCCCCTCTGGGGTTGCTCCCCAACTTCTGGAATGTTCAGGTCCTGGGCAAACAATGCCAGTCAAGGGGATGTGCACCAGAAGGCTTCAGGAACTATCCTATAGCTTCTGGGAGGAGGTGGCTTTTAGGGTGGAATTCCAGGTCAAAAGACCAGCAGTGTGACTCCTTGGAGGCTGGGCCTGGGGACGGTTTGCTGATGCTGAAGAAGGGATCCCAGTGTAGCTGGGGACCTCGCGGTCACTCCAGCTCATGCCCTCTCTTGGCTCTCCCATAGTGGAAGCTATTTGCATCCTAAGCATGTGTTCTCTCTCGTTGTAGGTCTGAAGGGGAGAGCTCCCGGAGTGTCAGGTACGTGTGTCAGCTGCCTCTGTTTGTGCATCTGGGAGCAGGTGGCTTCGGTGAAACCATGCACTTTGATGTCTCTGTGATGAGGTCCCTCCGGGTTGGAGGCCTGCTGCCTTGCCGCTCCAGGCCCTGGCCTGCCACCTGAGGACCGTGGCCCTGCCGTGTGCTGGCTTGGTGTCCTGGGGTGGGAGCACCAGCTTTCTGTGCAGGCTCAGTTGGTTCCAGAGTGACCTCTGTGGCAGTCACGAGCTTGGGGGTGGTTCCATCCACTCAAGGGTAGCAGTGTCCGGTTTACCTCGGCTGTGACATATGTAGGACCAGAAGCATCTCAGCTCAGACAGTCCCTGGGACAGACTGGGCCAGATGGGGGAAGTCTCTGGGCTGTTGGGTGGAGGGGCAGACTCCGAGCAGCCCTGATTGATGCGATGTCTCCACAGCCCATGGAGCTCACAATGCCTGCAGTTGAGACCCCCGCCTCTCCTCACCCCCGCCAGTGGCGGGTGGAGAGTCAGCATGCAGTGGGGTCACAGCTGGGGGTACTGACTGGATCAAGGAGAGGGACTCCAAGGAATCAGAACCCCACGGTGCTCTATCTTCAGCCCAGGGCCTGGGGCCAGGCAGGTCTCTAGGCTTGAGTTGGGGGACCAAGACGGCCATGAGGGATGGGAGACACGGGCTGGTGATGACGAGGGGAGGAGAGGACGAGCATGGAGGTGATTTAAGGGCCACGGGGATGCCTAGGCCTGTTGGCAGCGGATTTCCGATGTCTGAAATCGCTCCATCACCAGGCTGGGGACACAAGTTGAGCATCCTGAGCCTGGGGCTGGGAGATTTGCACTTGTGGATGGGGGGTCCCCTAGACAGCCTGTGGCCAGAGAGGTGCAGATGGATGGTAGGGAGGCTGCATCACGGGGAGACTACTGGAATCAATGTGACGAGGCCCTACCGGGTACTGTGCATTCGGTTTGGACTTAGCCCGGGAGACATGCATGGTGGTCCCAAGTCAGGGAGGCAGAAGAGGGGAGGGCAGTGGGGGGCTGAGCCTAAAGACCCTGAGTCAGGCAGGGTCCCAAAAGGAAGCAGAGGCACACTCAGGGACAGGAGATGGAACAGGTCTTACACCGGATAGGGATGGGTTGTGCCTGGTGGTCCCCAGGCCTGACAGGGCAGAGGAGATGCACTGAGAGATGGCCCAGGCCCGTAGCTGCAGGAGGAGGGGCAGCTGAGTCTTCTGGAGCCAAGGCCTCTTGGAACCTATGCAGCTGTGAGGGCAATGGGAGGGTGCCTTCAATGGGCTGATGGAGAAAGGCCCCAGGTGCCCTCTGGTGTGTCCTGAGCAGAGCAAGGTGCAGGAGAGCGTCTATCTCACGTTCCATTTGGGGTAAGCAGTGTTACATAGAAGAACATCGTTTCTTGCTTATCATGTTTGCTTAAATAAGGAATGGCAGGAGATCCAAGCAGCTCTTTATATGATCCCTTCGGAGGTGGGGAGCAGGTCGGGCAGAGAAGAGAGGCCATGAGCCTCCTCAAAGGGTGCACTGTCGCCCGAGCTTGGAACCATGCGAATGTATTTCCCTCTCCAGAAGTCTTGTTAAAAGTGACGAGCTTTCTGAGGAGAGGGAGGGTTACTGAAGGGTAGTGAGAATCCCGTCCCTGGGGTATGCACAGACATTGGAAGGGGATTCATGGAGGGGAATAGCCCTAGCATCTGAGCCCTCCCTGCTCTGTCTGACACATTCCCCCAGAAGGGTGTTCCTGGCTAATGCTGGGGGACCCTTCACCGAGATCTCCTGGGACCAGTGGGTTTTCACCTGTAGGTGTGAGGAGACGTGTGTAAGGTGGCTGTTTGTCCCTGAAGAGAGCTGGAGTGCCTGGCCCAGCCTCACCCACCCTGTCTCAGGGTTCCCTGCAGTGGGCTGTCAGGAACCTGATTTTGCAGGCCAGTTGAAGCAGGAGAGTGATTCTCGGCTCCAGTGAAGGGTGAGGTGCTGGAGGCTGTCTCCAGCAGGTCCAGGGTTCTCTAAAGGATGGACGGTGTCGGCCAGAGTGAGAGAGCCCTGAGATTCTTTCTGATCACCAAGCAGGCATCTCTGTCCTGTTGGTTTTGGTGTCTTTATTTAAAGGTCCAATGACAAAAGAGATCAGAAAAAGGAATTTTTACAGTGGAAACCTCTTTGTGGTAAGATACTTTGAAAAGTGTACAAGAACAAGTTTTTCGGAAATATTCTTTCAGAATTACCGCAATCATAGTGAGTTTGAGTAAATCTTACAACTAAGGAAATAACAGGATGTTCTTAGTGAAAAACAGGATGACATACATATTTGTTCTAAGTTAATAACGCTAGGATTAGTACATAGGTTAAGTTGTATATAGATAGGCTTGGAGTCATATTGTCTGGCTCATATGAGGACGAATGTTTTTGAGCTGGTTAATAAGTTGTTTGTGGAAACTTTTTTGACTTGATGCTGAATGTGTAAACACCATGGAGACCCTAAATGTGTTAGCCTTTGTTTTTGGGTTATGTTTTAGCTACTCTTTTCTATCCTCTTCCCAGCCACCAGTGTAAGGGAGGGTGTTTGCGGAAAGTAGTCCTTAGGGAAGGGACTGCCATACATCACCAGTTAGAAAAGGTGTAAGTATTAACTTAAGTTCTGCCCTTATCTGTTCCTTAACTCTAAATTAGGCTCTTTGTCTGGAGGCCAGGCTCAGTTATAACTCTTGTGTTCTTAACCCACTTTATTATCTAAGCCTTGATTTGCAGGGCCCACAGGAAGAGCCTTTTGACAATCATCCATAGTGCTTTTGTCTAAAATCTCTTGAAAAGGCAGGAATATGCCTTTCCTTATGAGGTATCTGTGTGGGGAATATCGGTCTGATTTGGAATATTGTGAGACCTGGTCAATACCAGCAGGCTCATTTCCAACATGAGCCAGTAGTAGCAGAAGGAGACACCGGTTTTCTTTTCTCATGGCAGGAGCTGTGCAAATACTGCCATTTCCTTGCTGTGACTGTCATCTAGAGAGGCCGGTGTGGCTCCCAGCCATGGGGGAAGGAACATGAAGGTCCTGCTTGGGGAGAATAAGGAATGGCCTCTGAATGAGGTAGGGGTAGCGGACGGGGGATGGGGGGGGATACCCTATGGAACTCAGAACCTATGTTCCCAGCTCAAGCCAACTGGTTTTCAGCTGGACACTAGGATGTGAGGAGCCAGGAAAAGAAGAAAAGTTGATGTGCGTCCAAGCAGAGAAGGCTGCATCTAAGTTTTTCTAAGGCTCAAGAAGCCATCCCCACAATGACTTGTGCTCTGCTGTGCAGGCTCTTCGGAACGGGCCCAGAGACCTTGAGGAGTGTTGGCAGAAGACCTTTCTGGGACTTTAGGATGCTGGGGTCAGGCCTTGACTGAGTCTCTGCCCTGTGTCAGGCACGTGTTCTGCCCCCAGGGAGCTGTGTCGGCAGGCGTCACACCTTGGTCCCATGTCACACCCTCTGCTCAGCACAGGGGCACAGGGGCACAGGACAGGATCCTGGGAGCCAGTTGAGCCGTGGCCCACTCTTCATGCTCCAGGCCACTACTCCCAGGCAGCTGCCGAGTCTGCTTCCCAGGGAAGAAGGACCGTGAGGGCCCTTCCTAAAGGGAGCCTGATGGTGGGCTGAGTGTTCCCCCAGGGGCCTGCTGGAAGTAGTGGTGTTTAAGTCCAGTCTGAGGGTGACCCTCCCTGCTTCGCCCTCCAGGGAGCGCCTCTGCCCAGCACGGTAGCTGTGGCTCCCACTGGGCCCGCCACCTCCCTCATGTGCAGTCCATCCCCCAGCTCCTGTCCCTGGACACTTTGCGCAGCCGCCCAGCGGTGCTACTCTCTGGTTCCAGAGGAGGCGTCCATGGGCTCCCTGCCTGTGTTGCAGCTCGTCTGTGGCACGAGTGCCTTTTCCTCTCCCCCTGTGCTGGGCAGACCCCCGCCTCTCTGAGCACCTCAAGCTGCTGCCTCCCTGAAGCTCTGAGGGCGTCATGGCTGACATGCCTTTGCCTGATTGCCCTCCTTGGCTTTTTGTGCTTGCGTTTGCTCTCTGTGTTCCTTTTGATTTCTGTCCTAGTGACGTGAGCACTTCGTCCCCCAGGCAGAGGCCCCGGTTGTGTCCAGGCACAGAGCACAGAGCAGGCACCAATGAGCTGGGCTGCCCTGGAGTGAATTCTCCTTGGACTCGCTGGGAACCCTGGGCACAGGGCCTCGCGCACAGAACTCGTGCAAATTAACATCTGCTCCGTTGGATTCAGAGCTCATAGGTATTTTCAAGCCATTAACTGGAAGAGGGAAAACATCAGACCATCTGCCCTGCTCAGTGGGGACCCCTTCCTCTCCCCTGCTTAGCCCCCACACCCACCACAAACACAGACAATAGTGGACAGGAGGGGCTGCATTTGACTCAGAAAGCAATGTCTGGCTTTTGTTCTCCTGGCTGAGGTCTGGAGGGACACCAAGAGCAGATGATCTTTGCTAAATGTTAGAGAAATGGACCCTGAGAGCCCCTCCTTCTTCCACCCCTATCCTGGGGTTCCTGCTTGGTGAGATGTTGTTCTGGACACTCAGAGGACACAAGCCACAGCCTTTCTGGCGGTGGGAGGCTCCCTGAGCAGCAGGGAACAGGTTCTGCCAGGAGAAGCCTATTGGCTCACAGTTGCATGCTACTTTTCTCCTCCCCCTGGTGAAACATTTGCAAGCCCAGATGTATCCATTTTCCACAAAAGAAATGACTCTGTTTTGACCATTTTGGAGACGTAGGACCTTGCTCCCTTGCTCCTGGGGCTGTGTGTGTCTGTTTTTTTGAATCTAATGGGAGTTCTCTGTGCTTACTGGATTTTCATGTATATGTCTTTCCGCAGGTTAGGAAGGTTTTCTGCTATGAGTTGTTCACATAAACCTTCTATCCCTTTTTCTCTTGCTTCATGCTCTGGGAACCCTGTGATTCTGATGTTGTTCCTTTTTAATGAATCACTGATTTCTCTAATTCTTAAATCATGCTCTTTTGCTTTAGTCTCCCTCTTTTTTTCTGCTTTGTTATTCTCCATAAGTTTGTCCTCTGTATCACTGATTCACTGCTCTGCCTCATCCATCGCCGCCATGGCATCCATTTGGATTGCCGCTTAGTTATACCATTTTTTATTTCACCCTGACTAGCTTTTACTTCTTTTATCTCCACAGAAAGGAATTCTAATCTATTTTCAACCCCAGTAGTATTCTTATTATCGTGATTCTAAATTCAGGTTCAGACATCTTGCTTGTATCTGTGTTGACTAAGTCCCTGACTATCATTTGTTCCTGCTCTTTCTTTTGGAGTGAATTCCTTTGGTTCATCATTTTGAAGGAAGAAAATGAATTAATAAGGTTAAAAATTTAGAATAAAAAAATTAAAAACAGCACACACACACACAACTCAAATAAATGATACTAAATCCTAGGTATGTTTTGGTCTGGGTGTTAAAAGGAGCTTGATAGATTAGAAAAAAAAGGGAAAAGGAAAAAGAAAAAAAGGAAACATTTGAAAATTTGAAAGAAACGAATACAGTGAAATAAAATGAAATGATGAAAGTGAAACAGAATTTGAAAAATTTACAAGAAAGTAAAAAATAAAGTGAAAAAATAAATTTTAATGAAAAGTGAAACCAAAAATAATTTTTTTTCTCTTTCTGTATTTAAGAAAAAGAAATGAAAAGAAAAAGAAAATTGAAGAGATGGACCAGTGAACAGACTCAAATACGACTGAAATTACATCATTTTCCTCTAGAAGTCAAACTATGAAGCACTTCATACTCTGTAAAGTAAGCAGCTGGAGAGACTTGTGTTCCTGAAGAGAAAGGTTGGCCCAGCCATTACACTAAGCCCCGCTCTCCACTAGATGGCGCTGCTTAGCTTACTGGGGTGGATTGTTGCGGTGCTTGCAGGTGTGTATGCGCACACAGAGGAGCAGTGAAAATGGCATTACCCAGCTGTTTAGTCTCTAGTATCGGAACTCACTTCTCCTTGAGCAGAAATCCCGCACCTGCCCTTTGTCTCTGGCATCCATCCACTCTCTGCTTTCACGCTGTCCATGACCAAGCTGTTAGGTTGTCAGCCGGCACCTCATCCTGCATTTTATCTCAGACGTGGCTGTATTTCCAAACCCCTCACTTCTGAAGAACTGTGGCTTTGACCCGTTCTGATCCTCTGTGGGAGGGTCTCACCGAGCAATGGCTGGATGCTACCACACCCAGGAACGTTTGCGGGACCATGCTGCTGCTGATTCCTGGAGACTGTGGCTGAATGCAGCCTGCCCCAGAAAAACGCCACGCCATCATGGAGCAGCAGTATTTCAGGGATTATGGTAAGTCATAACACATATCTGGTGCCAGCTTCACCCTTAACAACCTTGCTCTGGCATGGGTGAATGTGGTTGTTCTCTGGGGTGTGCTGTGGCCTTTGCCTCTGGGGTGGCCACACAGTCTCTACTAAGTGTCCTCCCAGTAGGGGAACCATCTCTCTCCATGTGGCCTGAGGAGCCCCCAGACTTTACCCTGCTCCTGGGGAATCTTCTTTCCCACCAGAGTACCACCCACGTATTGAGCTGTGGAGTTTCAGACTCAGTGATTGTTCTGTTTGTTGAGTCTTAATGGAACTTAGACCCTCTCCTTTCTCCAGTCTCCCTTTTTGGTTCAGTCTCAGAGGCTGTTTTCCCACTTTCCCACTTTTTCTCCAGCTGCTTTGGGGGAGAGGTGCTTTTCCCCTACTGTTTTCTGTTTTTAAATTCCATGTATGTATGAAATCATTAAGAAATTTTTTAATTTTTTAAAATTTATTTCTGAGAGAGAGGGAGCATGAGCAGGGGAGGGTCAGAGAGAGAGGGAGACACAGAATCTGAAACAGGCTCCAGGATCTGAGCTGGCTGTCAACACAGAGCTTGATATGGGACTTGAATCCACAAACCGTGAGATCATCACCTCAGCCAAAGTTGGATGCTTAAACAACTGAGCCACACAGGCCCCATTAAAATTTTTTAATGTTTATTTTTGAGAGTGAGCAAGAGAGAATACAGATGGGAGAGGGGCAGAGAGAGGGGGGACAGAGGATTCAAAGAGAGCTCTGCACCGACAGCAGAGTGCCTGATTTGGAGCTCGAGCTCACAAATCATGATCATGACCTGAGCCAAAACAAAAGTTGGGATGCTCAATTGACTGAGCCACGAGGTGCACTTGAGTGAAATCATTTTTTCAACATAAGATCCTTTCTCCCCACCCCCTCCCCCATCAAATGTATATTTATATAATGATTTTGGATAAGTTGTCACATGTGCTAATATCTTCTGGAGAATATTCCTTGCCTTTGAACTTTTCTTTTTTAACTTTTTTAAGGTTTAACTTTTAAGTAATCTCTACACGCAGCATGGTGCTTGAATCCACAGCCCTGAGATCAAGATTCACATATTCTACTGACTGAGCCACCCAGGCATCCTTGAACTGTGCTTTTCTTCCTTGGAACCCTAATGTCTTCATATGCTCACATATACCAGTCTTCTCTTCCATGGTTTTTAAAACCTTTTATTTGTAAAGATCTTTAAAACTGTAACACCCTAAACATTTGTTCATTTTACTGTAATAGTTTTAGTTTTCACTAAAACTTAGTTTTGTGGGTCATGAGGTAGGCTCCAACCCTTTTTTTTTTCTTAATAAGTACAACCAATTGTTTCCACACAAGTTAATGGGAGAGTCTTTCTCTGCTTCTGTGAAATCCCTCCTTTAACATAATAACCGCCCCCGCCTAGGGTCTGTGTTGTCTTTCATAGTTACATATATTTCTGCTTTGTAATCTCTTTTTGGTGTCTGGTCTAACCAATCTCATTTGCTTCTGTTTTCCCAAAACTGGTCCTGACTGTTATTTTGAATTTCAGAATAATCTGGTCAAACTCCATGCAAAATCTTACTGGGACTTTGACAGGAGCTGTATTACATTTATGAAATGACTTGAGAAAAAAGGACTTCCATTTCGTGGAAAAGGACTTCTCCTTCATGAACACATAGCATCCCATTAATGAGGCTTTTGATAATCAGGAAAGATCGACCCTGGTCTCTCTAATGTCTTTTTGTGATTTTCATTGCTTTCCAAATCTTAAATTTCCTATTGCATCTTTTGGGTGTGTCTACCATCTGCCTACTTTGCTCTCACTTATAAATGGTTCTCCAGGATGGGTTGTATTCTACCCTGTATGCTTTGTTTCTGATCCTTACAGTTCTTGTTGTGTGTGTTCCAGTCACCAGTACACACCTGAAAAATAGTGATCCCAGGAATCTTTGTACCAAACTTGTACAAAATTCTACTGGGGGCCCATGTTAAAGCTATTCAGTTCCATTGATTGGAGGGTTAATTCTTTTTCTTTCTTTCTTTTTTTTTTTTTTACAAATAGTTTATTGTCAAATTAGTTTCCACATAACACTCAGTGCTCATCCCCACAAGTGCCCTCCTCCATGCCCATCCCTCCTCCCCCCCACATCCATCAGTCCTCAGTTTTTGTCAGCATTCAAGAGTCTCTCATGGTTTGCCTCTCTCCCTTTCCCCCACCATTTCCGCCCTTCTTCTCCCCCTTGTTCCTCCGTTAAGTTCCTCCTAATCCTCCTATACATGCAAACATATGATATTTGTCCTTCTCTGCCTGACTTATTTCGCTCAGCATAACACTGGAGGGTTAATTCTTAGGTTGACCTCCCACGCTCTATCTATTGCAGCTTTAGGTTGTGTTTTAATATGACGGTTTAGACCCCACTTGTTAATTGTTTTCCTTTGCTCTTGCCTTAACCTTCCAATAATGTCCTTTCCTCTGCTTTATGCACAAATAACAGTTTGCCTGGGTGTAAATTGTTAACTCAGGGCTTCTGCTCTCAAAATCCTTCAGATTGAGTGTTATTCTTAATTTTTCTTGGAGAAAAATTTGTGGCCTATTGTGGTTAACTTTTATTTTATCTTCCTGGATGTTCCCAGAATTTAGCCTTCTAACCTAGAAACTTGAAGAACACTTTCGATGCCAAATAGTTGCCTCAACTAGGGGTTTTTTAGTTTCTTGGGAAAACCATCCATCCTAGGACCCATTCTAATTCCTTCTTTTCCTTGTTTGTCATCTCCTTTGCCTTCTGGCCTTTGGCCCTTTGCTCTTTGTTGAATAAGTGAACTGTCTAACACCAACTCTGATGGTGACCACCATGCTATGAGCTCCCTGAACCCTTTCACTTCCCCTCTACTGTAATAAGGGACTCTCCAGGCATGGCTCTATTTAGGCAAGAAAGATTTAAGGTCTTCTTCAGTGCCATGAACCTTTAAAAACTAAGATTGAGGACTGACTGCGGAATCTACTTGCACATCTCTAATGCCGTGAGGGCTCTGTGCTACATCTGCCGAGTCACCATGGTCCTGCATTGAAGGAGTCCCCTCCCAGTTTACAGCAGGTGAACTAAGAATCGTCTGTAGCCTCTGGAGATGTGACAACTCCAAGGTGAAGGCAGAGGCTAGGTTTCTTAACTCCTGGTTCTCAACATGGCTTCTCAACAGAGAAAAATAGATATCATATATTTTCACTCGTATGTGGATCTTGAGAAACTTAACAGAAGACCATGGGGGAGGGGAGGGGGAAAATAGTTACAAACAGAGAGGGAGGGAGGAAAACCACAAGAGTCTCTTCAATCCAGAGAACAAACTGAGGGTGGATGGAGGGGTGGGGGAGAGGTAAAATGGGTGACGGGCACTGAGGAGGGCACTTGTTGGGATGAGCACTGGGTGTTGCATGGAAACCAATTTGACAATAAATTATATTGAAAAGAAAACCACAAAAGCATACCTTACAAAACTTCCCTACATCTCCAGAGGTTTCCTACGGGTGCATGATGACCTCTTCTGATTCTCGAGTCTCTATCCCTGGGCTGAGTTGTTCAGCAGACAGCGTGGGCTACCTCGTGTTTTCTGTCCTAATGGGTCTGTGCCCTCACTGGCCAAGGTCCAAGACCCTCAGTGTGGCTGCCACCAGTGTCTCAGGCCTGCTTCTGTCTCCAGCTACAGTGAACCAACTGCCCGCCCTTCTCTTGGCGCCTTGTGCTGGCTTGGCTGGCCGTGGACATCTGACAGCCAGTCCCTCCTATTGCTGGCACCCAACACTGCCACCCCCAGGAAGTCCCCCTGCTGTGCCCCTACCATCTCTGTCAGTCTGCCTGGGATCTTGTGTTCCCTGTGCACCCAACACCAGGGAGCCTGGGAAGGTTCTGGGCAAGTCATGTCCTGTTGCTGCTCGAACAGGCTTCCACCTTCATAGCAGCTTATAAACTCCATGATCTTCTTCTTCTCTTCCAGTTCTTTTGGTCACAAGCTTGAAACAAGGCCCTGCTGCACAAAAAGTGAAGATGGTGGGGCACCTTGGTGGCTCAGTCTGTTGGGCAGCCAACTTCGGCTCAGGGTCCTGATCTTGCTGTTGATGAGTTCAAGCCCTGTGTCTGGCCCCGTACTGACAGCTCAGAGCCTGGAGCCTGCTTCCTATTCTGTGTTTACCTATCTCTTGGCCCCTCCCCTCCTTGCATTCTCTCTCTCTCTCAAAAATAATAAAACATTAAAAAAAATTTTTTTAATGTTTTATTTATTTCTAGGAGAGAGAGAGAGACAGCATGAGCAAGGGAGGGTCAGAGAGAGAGGGAGTCACAGACTGAAACAGGCTCCAGGCTCTGAGCTGGCAGTCAGCACAAGGCCCGACACGGGGCTCGAACCCACGAACCGCGAGATCATGACCTAAGCGAAAGTTGGACGCTTAACCGACTAAGCCACCCAGGCGCCCCTAAAAAATTTTTTTTTTAATGAAGGTGTTGGCAGGGCCAGGTTCTTTTCTCAAGGCTCTAGGGCGTGATTCATTTCCTGGCCTTTCCCTGCTTCTGGAAGCCACCTGTAATTTTTGGCTAGTGGCCTTTCCTCCTCCAAATCCCTTACCTTCAGGTAGAGTCCTCACTGGGCCCCTCTGTCCCCTTCAGTCTCCCCCTTCTGATCTACAGGATCCTGGGGTTATGTCGGGCACAGTAACTCCATCTGCACACTTCTCCCCCCTCACCACATGCAGGACCTAACACCCTGCCCCCGCCCCCATTTGGGGATGAAGATGTACATATCTTGAGGAACCATTTTTATACCTATCACAATTTGTTATTCGACTTCATGTTTGCCAGCATGGCGTGCATGAAGTGGATCCTCTTAACTTGGATTTGCTGGAGGTGTGTTTTGGGCTTAGAGGCAGCAATACCACACTCTTAAGTGTTGTTGACATTTGGGGCATCTTCCTGGCTTGGATCCCATGACGTTTGAGGCATCTTCCTGGCTTGGACTATGTGGGAAGAACACCAGATGTGCAGTTGAAAGCCCTGCATTTGAATTTGGAGTGATTAGCTGTGTGGCCATGGACCCAAACTTACTGAGTTCTCTTGTCCCCTCAGAGTGGTTTTAAGAAGTGTGTCTTTAACTGACCTAGCCAAACCAGGGAACGTGAGCAGGATCAAATTGGAGTCTTGTGTGTGAGAATGAGGGCAGAAGGTCCCTGAGCTAAGCCGTTGCACCTCTGAGAACCCCACAAAACCAAGGCCTGGCCCTCTGCCTGGGCTTGGTGCTACCTTGATCCTCTGTGCAAAGGGATGAAGCCCTATGACCCTTGGGGCCAGGCCAGTTACACATCATTAGTGTCCTCCACACAGCAACCCCTTAGCCATTAGCCGGGGGTGGATATTTTGTTGTCGGAACAGGTCTTTCATCCGAAGTACAGTTTCATAGAGGCTTGCTTACCGTAGCCAAGCTCTACATGGAAGACGGAATTCTGATGGCTTTTATTAGCTCCCCTCGGTGGAAATCTGTGGCTCTGTAAAGGGTGCCACATGTGATTGGGGAGCTGACCTGAAGCTCTAGGATACCTTGTCAGTGCAACAGGTGGAAGATGAAATCCAAGCCCTGTTCTGCTTGCTAGGCCAGTGCATGGGTGCATGGAACTTCCTCTGCCAAGGGGAAGGATTCCTTCCCCTTGGCACAAAGGCATGTTATGGGCAACTGAAGCGCTCCATGCATGTATGGTAGCATGGCAAATTTCCCCCCAATCTCCAACAGAAATCTGGAAAGCAAGCCTGCCCTCCATCTACCCAGGAAGGGGCCGTAAAGCACTGTGGTTCTTATTTTGGGCCACATGTAGCAATGGACACAGACATTGATGTGCTTAAAAATAATGGACTCATTTTGGTTTTATTTTTCAGGATTACTTTGGCTATTCGGGGTCTTTTGTGGTTCCATACAAATTTTTGGATAGTTTGTTCTAGTTTGAGAAGTATGCTGGTGCTATTTTGATTGGAATTGCATTGAATGTGTAGAGTGCCTTAGGTAGTAATGACATCTTAACTATATTTATTCTTCCTATCCATGAGCATGGAATGTTTTTCCACTTCTTTGTGTCTTCTTCAATTTCCTTCATAAGTTTCTATAGTTTTCATCATACAGATCTCTTGTATCCTTGGTTAGGTTTATTCCAAGGTATTTTATGGTTTTTTGTGCAATTGTGAATGGAATCAGTTTCTTGATTTCTCTTTCTGTTGCTTCATTGTTGGTGTATAAAAATGCAACCGATTTCTGTACGTTGATTTTGTACCCTGCAACTTGGCTGAATTCTTGGATCAGTTCCAGTAGGCTTCTGGTGGAGTCTGTCAGGTTTTCGATGTAGAGTATCATGTCATCTGCGAAGAGTGAAAGTTTGACTTCCTCTTTGCCAATTCTGATGCCTTTGATTTCCTTTTGGTGTCTGATGGCTGATGCTAGGACTTCCAGCACTATGTTAAACAGCAGTGGTGAGAGTGGGCATCCCTGTCGTGTTCCTGATCTCAGCGGGAAAGCTCTGAGTTTTTCCCCGTTGAGGGTGTTATGCTGAGCGAAATAAGTCAGGCAGAGAAAGACAAATATCATATGTGTGCACGTATAGGAGGATTAGGAGGAGCTTAACAGAGGACCAAGGGGGAGAAGGAGGGCGGAAATGGTGGGGAAAAGGGAGAGAGGCAAACCATGAGAGACTCTTGAATGCTGACAAAAACTGAGGACTGGTGGATGTGGGGGGGAGGAGGGGTGGGCATGGAGGAGGACACTTGTGGGGATGAGCACTGGGTGTTATGTGGAAACTAATTTGACAATAAACTATTTGCAAAAAAAAAAATAAATAAAAAATAAAAATAAAAATAATGGACTCAGTTCATAATTGATTTCCAAAGAGAAATGGGAAATTTACATACTGATGCCCCCAGACTTGAGGGTTCTGAATTCCTTCCACAATGGCCTGCTGTATAGGGTTTGTCCCTCATTACTGAGTGGGGTTGTGAGAGGACTCATTATGGCCGAAACACATCCCCTGAGGTCCCCAGGCAAGAAGGGGCATTCCTCACCAGTCAGGGGGTCCCACCGTGTCCCTCTTCCTAGGGGACCCACACAACATGAGCTCCACAAAACCTGTGTTTCACTCTGGGCTTGACCAGCTGTAAGCCCATAGCCTTAATTCATGAACCTGACGTACAATACAAAGCGTGACATCACCTTGCCAGTGGCAAAGCCCTGTCCTCCCAGGAACTAGGATCACTGTCATTAACTGAATATCTTCATTAAGGGACTCCTAGGTGAGGCCCTCAGTGTGAATGTGTGGGTCAGCTTTTTCCATCTGTAAAAGGAAAGTGAATGTTACAGAGACTATTCCTTAATATTGGGTGGTTATTCTACCTGAGGCACTTAGAATAGTGCCTGGTACATAGTGCCTGCTCAGTAAGGGTGACCTGCTGTGATGAGGAGTCTAGGATCTGGTGCATTCTCTGTGTAGGAATCTCTGCTCGAGACAACCTGAAACCTTACAAGTGGGAACAGTATTTTTTTTTTCCATTGAAAAGTTTATTTAGAGGGTGAGCAAGCACAAGTAGGGCAGGGACACAGAGAGAATCCCAAGCAGGCTTCTTACTGCCAGTGCAGAATCTGATGCAGGGCTCAATCTCAGGAGATCATGAGCTGACATCAAGAGTCAGATGCTCAACTGACTGAGCCACCCAGGCAGCCCCTCTAGTTGTTGAGGAGTATTGCAATGTATGAACATTATTTATTTACCAGTTCTTGGACATCGGGTTGTTCTCAGCTTTGGGCTATTTGGACACAGCACCTTTATTCCGTTCTTGTACAACACTGGTTTTGGATACAGCTCTTCATTTTTCAAGTGACTACTGAAGATTTCTTCTGTTTTCGTTTTCCACACCTCTACTGGCGGTGTGAGTGGTAAATGGCTCCACATGTCTGCCCACATGTGATGTTTCTGGTCCTAGATCTTCCTTTGCAAAGAGGCCTTAAGGTCTTTGTTCATTTCTTTTTTGTCTTTTTATTCATATGTAGTATTTGTTTATAGATGTGAGTCTTTTGTCAGGTATATATGTTGACTTTCTTTTCTAGTTAATGGCTTACCCTTTTACTTTTTTACCGGTGTCCTTTGATGAATGGATATGTATATGTTATATTTTTTTGATGAAGTATGTTTTAACATTTTACAACTGTAGTGATTATATCTTTTTGTTTTCCTCAGCTAAGAAATCTTTATCTCAAGGTCATGAAGTTATGTTCCTATGTTTTCTAGAATCTCAGTGGATGGTCTTTGGTCCATCTTGTCCTAACTCTTGTATGTGAAGTGATATATGAATTCAAAGTTCACTTCTGTTCTACAGAAATACCTAGCTGTTCCTACTCCCCTTGTTAATTATCCTTTCCACATTAAATTGTCTGACAATTTCTTTTTGGAAATTTATTTTTTAAGTGTGGTTCTATTTCATGGCTTGTTATTCTGTTGGTCTGTTAGTTGTTATGTCAGAACTATGATTTCCAAAACTGTTTTGGGTGCTTTAGGTCACCTGTTTCCTCCTGTAAAACTTACATTCATCTTGCCAGTTTCTACAATAAAATCTTGCTGTACTTTTTTTTTCTTTCATAGTTTATTGTCAAGTTGGTTTCCATATAACACCCAGTGCTCATCCCCACAAGTGCTCTCCTCCATGCCCACCACCCCTCTACCCCTCTCCCCCACCCCCATCAGCTCTCAGTTTGTTCTCAGTATTCAAGAGTCTCTCATGGTTTGCCTCCCTCCCTCTCCCCAACTATTTTCCCCTTCTCCTCCCCCATGGTCCTCCATTAAGTTTCTCCTGTTCCACTTATAAGTGAAAACATATGGTATCTGTCTTTCTCTGCCTGACTTATTTTGCTCCCTTGCTGTATGTTTTGAGATTGTTTTAGGTCTGCAGGTAAATTGGAGAAAAAATTGACTCTTTTTTTTTTTTTAAGATGTGATTTTTTTTTTACAAATAGTTTATTGTCAAATTAGTTTCCACATAACACTCAGTGCTCATCCCCACAAGTGTCCTCCTCCATGCCCATTCCCCCCTCCCCCCCACATCCATCAGTCCTCAGTTTTTGTCAGCATTCAAGAGTCTCTCATGGTTTGCCTCTCTCCCTTTCCCCCACCATTTCCCCCTTCTTCTCCCCCTTGTCCTCCGTTAAGTTCCTCCTAATCCTCCTATACGTACAAACATATGATATTTGTCCTTCTCTGCCTGACTTATTTCGCTCAGCATAACACCCTCAAGGTCCATCCATGTTGCTACACATGGCCAGATTTCATTGTTTCTCATTGCCATGTAGTATTCCATGGTATAGATAAACCACATCTTCTTGATCCATTCATCTGTTGATGGACACTTAGGCTCTTTCCATCTTTTAGCTATTGTGGAGAGTGCTGCTATGAACATTGGGGTACCTGTGCTCTTATGCATCAGCAAGCAATCGACTCTTAACGTTGAATCTTCCAATCCATGAGCAGAAGGGATCTCTTCATTTAGATCTTTCCTAGTGATGGGATATAATTTTCAGTGAAGCTTCCTCTACCTCTTGAAAGTTACCTGAGTGTTTTCTTTTTTTTTTGATGCTATTTTTTAAAAAAAGTTTTAAATGTTTTTTTTTTTTTTTTTAATTTCTGAGAAAGAGAGAGACAGCGTAAGCAGGGAAGGGTCAGAGAAAGAGGGTGGTACAGAATCTGAAACAGGCCAGGCTCTGAGCCAACTGTCAGCACAGAACCCAACGCGAGACTCGAACCCACAAACCATGAGATCATGACCTGAGCCAAAGTCAGATGCTTAACCGATTGAGCCACCCAGGCACCCCTTTTTGATGTTATTTTAAATGGTATTGTTTCATTTTTCAACTATTCACTGCTCATATTATAGGAAAATGGATTTTTGTCTGTTGACCTCCTATCCTGCAGTGTTGCTAAATTTGATTATTAAATTTAGCCAGGCTTTGTTCCGTTTTTGGTAGATTGCTTAGGCATTTTTATGTACACAATTATCATAACTTATAAATAAAGTTTTAGTTCTTGCTAACTTTTGTCAGTTGGATGTACTTCTCTTTTTATTGCATTAGCAATAACCTCTAGTAAAAAGTGAAATACAATTGGCCAGAACAGACATCTTTTCCTTGTTCCCAATGTTAGGGGGCGCAGTCTTTTTACTATTATGATAGCTATAATTTTTTTGTCGCTACACTTTGTCAGGTTTTCTGAGAGTTGTCATAGTGTATGTTGATATTTTTTCAAACCTTTTTCTGCATCTATTGAAATCATTCTTTGGTCTTACTCCTTTATCTCTTAATGTGGTGAATTGCGTTAATTTTCAGGTGTTCAACCAATATTGTATTCCAGGATCAAACTTCACCTGATTGCGAGATTGAAATGTCTGAATATTTTGTTGAGAATGTTTGTGTATATGTTCCCGAGCAGTAGTGGTCTGCAGTGTCTGTTTCTTGTAATGTCTTCGCTTGGTTTTGTGTTGGAATGATGCTGGCTTCTTAACATGAGTTGGGAATATTCTTTCATGAATGAGTTGCTGTAGCATCCTTTTTGTCTGATAAAAGTCCTTAGGGGCGCCTGGGTGGCTCAGTCGGTTGGGTGTCTGATTTTGGCTCAGGTCACGATCTCACGGTGCACGACCTCCGCATCGGGCTCTGTGCTGACAGTTAGCTCAGAGCCTGGAGCCTGTTTTGGGTTCTGTGTCTCCTTCTCTCTCTGACCCTCCCTTGCTTACACTGTCTCTCTTCAGAAATAAATTAATAAAATAAAATAAAACCTCCTTAAATGATGGACAGAATTCACCAGGAAAGCCCTCTTGGCATGGAGTTTTCTTTGTGGGATGCTTTTAAATTATGTATTCAATTATCTTAATACATAAAAAATCTCTTCAGACTTTACATTTCTTCCTGGTCAGTTTTGGTAATTTGTTTCATTCCAGGAATGTATTGACTTTTATTTTTATTTTTTTTTATTTTTATATATTTTTTTTACAAATAGTTTATTGTCAAATTGGTTTACATATAACACCCAGTGCTCATCCCCACAAGTGCCCTCCTCCATGCCCATCTCCCCCCTCCCCGTCCACATTCATCAGTCCTCAGTTTGTTTCCCAGCATTCAAGAGTCTCTCGTGGTTTGCCTCTCTCCCTTTCCCCCACCATTTCCCCCCTTCTTCTCCCCCGTGGTCCTCAGTTAAGAGGGATGTATTGACTTTTTAAAAAAATTGTCAAACTTCTTTTTTTTTTAAAATTTAAATGTTTTTTATTTATTTCTGAGAGAGAGAGGCAGAAAGACAGCATGAGCAGGGGAGGGTTAGAGAGAGAGGGAGATACAGAATCTGAAGCAGGGTCTAGGCTCTGAGCTAGCCGTCAGCACAGAGCCTGACACGGAGCTCGAACCTACAATCCGTGAGATCATGACCTGAGCCGAAGTTGGACGCCTAACCAACTGAGCCACCCAGGCACCCCTTGTCAAACTTCTTGAAACAACTGTTCATAGTATTTAGTTTCTTTAAGACTGTAGTGATATGTTTTCATTTGTAATATTCTCTTTACACTTAATCCTTCTAAGCTAGTAGCATGTTAATGTTCACTTTTTCAGGGAATCAACTTAAACGTCTTTCCCTATTATGTTTTCTGTTTAATTTATTTCCATTCTTGTTTCCTTCTTTCTGCTGGCTTTGGCTTTACTCTTTTTTTTTTTTTTTTTTTTTTTTACTTAACATAAAGACTTAAGTCATTTCACAGATTTCATCTCAAGGTATATGTCTCCATCTGAGCCCTGCTTTACATCTCAAGGTATATGTGTTCATCTGAGCCCTGCTTTAGAATGGAAGCCTGTCTGCATCTTTGTTCTCCTTCTGACACTCCCATTGCATATATGTTAGATGGCTTGATACTCTCCCACGGATCACCAAGGTGAATTTTTTTTCTCTCTGCTTCAGCTTGGATCATTTCTTTTTTATTCAAGAGTAATTTAAGTGTTAGATTAGTGTCAAGTGTACAATGTTTCAGCTTTGCTGTGCATTACTCAGTGCTCACTATATTAAGCGTTTTCTTAATTCCTTTCACCTATTTTACCCCTCCCCTCACCCACTTCCCCTCTGGTGATCATCTGTTCTCTATATTTAAGACTGTTTTGTTTCTCTTCTTATCTGTGTTCATTTGTTGTGTTTCTTAAATTCCATATATGAGTGAAATCCTATGGTATTTCATTCTCTGACTCCTTTCACTTAACTTTATACCCTATCCAACATGGATGGACCCATACTAGCATTATTGTTTCCATTGCTAAATTACCCAGTATGAAATTAGGAGGTGGTTGCATTTTTTTCCTATTAAGTTCTTAAGATCATATATGAATGCCTGAGTCCTTATAAGAACTCATATCACCCCATCCCTAACAGCCGCCTACAGTGCACGAAACATATTCTTCTCCCATCAAGGACAGCCTTGTTTCAAGTCCTTGGACACCCTGTCAGCCATGGTAGGGTGTTACCCTTGTACCCCTCAAGCCCCCTGTGGACAAGGGAGGGTTGTTACAATTGCACACCACATTCCGGCATCGAGGATGGAGGGATGTCACTCTGGCACCCTCCCATCAATGATGGGGGCACTCTCCACCCAATGATGGATGGCTTTCTCTCCTGCACCCCAGCATCAACGATAGGGGCACCCTCCCAAAGACGATGGAGAAGTGTCACGCCAGCATGTCCCCATGGATGATGGGGGCACCACCCCATCTATGATGGACGGATCTCAGGTATGCACCCCCCATATCAATGATGGAGGCACCCCCTATTGACCATGGAGGGCTGTCACGTCTCCCTCCCCAATGAAGAAGGGGGCACCACCACTTGGACGATGGGGGCAGCCCCCATCAATGATGGAGACACCCCCATTGATGTTGGAGGGATATCACACCTTAAAACATTATCGACCAAGGGGCACCCCCAAATTGATGGAGGCACCCCTACATTGATGATAGAGAGATGTTATGCTTGAACCCCCATATTGACAAACGAGCCTCCCAAATCGACGATGGGGGCACACCCATTGATAACAGACGGACCCCCCCCCATCAACAAAGAAGGGGTGTCACACCTACACCTCCTCATCGATGATGTGGGAACTTCACACCGAGGACAGACAGGCATCACATCTGCACTGCAGCATTGAGGATATGGGCAGCCCACAGACCACGATGGAGGGGTGTCAACACTTACACCCCCTCACCCCCACGGTGGCAGAGTGTGGGACTTGCACCCTTCCACCGACGGTGGAAGGATGACCTCCCTATCAAACCAGATGTTACTGTGTGAGTTCGAGCCCCACGTTTTCTTCTCCTAATGTGTGAGTTCAAACCCCGCATCAGATTTCTACCATCTGAGAGTTAGAGCCCTGCGTAGGGTTCGAGATATCTGCAGCTTCAAGCCCCTTGTTAGGCTCCCGCCTTCCGCAAGTTCCAGCCCCAGGCTGGGCTCCTGCAGTGTGCAAGTTGGAGCCCTGCGTTGGATTTTCCAGGCCTGTGCGTTCAAGCCTCGCATAGGGCTCCCCAGGTGTGCAAGTTTGAGCCCTGCTTTTTGCTTCCTCTCTGTGCGAGTATGAGTCCCACGTCGGGCTCCGACAATTGTGAGTACGAGCCCCGCTTCGGGCACGTGGGGTGTGCGAGTTTGAGTCCTGGGTCCGGCTCCCGCTGTGTGCAAGTTTGAGCCCCACGTCATGATCACTGGGTGTGCGAGTTCGAGCCCCGCTTCTCTCGCGCGCGTGTGTGAGTACAGGCCCCTTGTCGGGCTCCCCTGGTCTGCAAGTTCGAGTTGGCGAGCAGCTTCCGTGATGTGCGAGTTTGAGACCCACTTCAGTCTCGGGGTGTGTGTGAGTTTGAGTGCCTTGTTCGCCTACCTGGGTCAGTGAGTTCGAGCTCTGCTTTGGGCTCACGGGGGTGAGAGTTGGAAGCCCTTCTCGTGCTCACCCGGTGTGTGAGCTCCAGCCCTGTGACCAGTGTCCTCGGTGTGCGAGTTTGAGCCCCGCGTCGGACTCCTGAGGTGTGTGAGCAGAGAGCCCCGCGTTGGGCTCTTGCAATGGGCAAGCTCGAGCCCTGCGTCGGGCTCAAGGGGTGCGCAAGATTGAGCCTCGTGTTGGGCTCCCCCACTGTACAACTCCGAGCTCCGAGTCAGTCTCCCGGTGTGTGCGAGTTCAAGCTCCAAGTGTGTGAGTTCGAGCCCGCATCAGATGTTCCTCCAGTGCGGGAGACCAAAACTGCACAGGTCATCCCTGATGGCAAGGCCCAGGGAAAAACCTGTGGGAAAAGACTGCAAGGCAGCCAGAAGAACCTGCTGAAGAATTCTTCTCTGCTTAATCTGTGCATTTTACTGTCCCTTCTGCTGTTAGTCTCTTCTAGGGTTAATATGAAGCCAGAATTGCCTCAAGTTCCCCCTCTTCCTCCAAAATGGAATGTACCTAAATATCATGCCCGTCCCCTCAATAGGATGTTGTCTTATGCTTATTGTAGTAACTGGCATAATTGGGGACAGTCTGGCATGCATGGGGTCTATAAGAGACCTGGAACTCATTTTCCTTGTAGGGGTCTAATTGCCAATAATACTACATATTATGCTTTAAGCAGAGACAAAACAAAACTTATTAGTTTTAGAGGACTTTCTTGGAAAAGTATTAGAGAAATATTTGCCTGTGAGGCAACTTATGGATTGTTCTGGCCACAGAATGAGACCTGTAAATGCAGAGACCAAACTCTCTTTGATCCACGTAAAACAATTCCACATGTCCTGTATGATAAATGTTGATATTGTTCTTTCTTAGTAAGGGGTTGTGAAAATCTGTCATCTATAACTGTGGGTACAAGTATATCCTGTTCTTGCTTGCCCACTAAACTTAAACAATTAAAGGGCACTGTGTTCTCATGTATTCTAGCTATATGCTTCACTTATTCTTAGATACCCTGCCATATGTCATAAAGAATATGTAAAACTTTCTTATGACTACCTGGTTAAATTTTATTGGTTTAAGTGGAAATCATGTACTGTGAAATCACTGTTGCCAAGAAAACTTAGAGATGTTAAGTCCCATGACTGCTTTCTAAAAATGTAGATTGTTTAAGCATGATTGATTGGATTTGCTATAAAAATCCTAAACTGAAAAATCAGTTTGAGCAGTCCACCTGAAGAGGCTGGCTCCGTGTCTTCTTCGCTGACTCCAACCCTCACTCTCCGGGTCCACCCTGGCTTGCAGAGGCTGGACCCCTGCACTCCAGTGTGCAGGTTGGAGCCCCATGTAGGGCTCTGATGGTATGTGAGTTCGAGCCCCGCGTCAGGCTCCCGAGTGTGCGAGTTGCAGCCTGGCATGGAGCTCCCATTGTGTACCTATACAAGTCCCACACTGGGCTCCCATGCTGAGTTCGAGCCCCGCGTCTGGCTCCCAGGGTGTGGGAATTGGAGCCCCGCATCTGGCTCACAGGGCATCCGAGCTTGAGCCCTGCGTAAGGTTCTCTTGGT
>JAESUZ010005109.1:0-24732 GCA_017311185.1 Proteles cristata cristata
TTGGAAAACAGGAGAGATTTCCAAGATTCACATCGTGATCTCCACTTCCGAGTATTACCACTACCATAATGGGTAGAAATCCGTATTGAAGATGGAAATACTATTTAATGCCACCCAATGTTTAGAATTGCCATTAATCTAAGAAATGAGGAGGATACTCTAAGGAAGGGAAAACTTTCCTGAAAGGAAACATCGTAAAGATTTTTCTCTACATCTACAAACCCCTACTTCTTTCCCTTATTGTAGGGATTTGAATCTCAGTCACGCAAAGAGGAAGCTTCCTAGAGACAGTCATCAAACAAGGAACAAAACCTTGAGCGTGGCTTGGGAAAACTGGAGGGAGTTATCCTTACCCAAGAAGAGGAGGTGTCCATAGTTCTCTAACATCACATCCCTGTACAGTTCCCGCTGACTGTGGCTCAGGCATCCCCACTCCTTCTGAGAGAATTCTATGGCCACATCCCTGAAAGTCAGCAGTTCCTGCAAAAATACCACAGTTACCAAGTGGTCACATGAGAAGGTTATAATGGTACCTAAGATGCAAGAGGGAGATAATGTCACCAGCTGGACTCCATGACCCGATCTTCACTGCTTGCCTGCATGTGCTCACTGACCCTAGTCCCTCATTTTACTTAGCCTCTTATTTACATCTCCCTTTTGCTTCAGGCAAAACACCCCACGGGCAGTGTCCTGTGGTGGAAACAGAAAGTATCTGACAAAAGATAATGACTGTCATGAGGAAGAGCTTGAACTGGCTCAATTTGAGCTTAAGCCCTGACTCACATCTATTCAGATGAACATTAAGATAAAGCATGGAGTGAGGACAGTTACCTTTATCTCATTATGTGTATATTTTTTAACGTTTATTTCCTCAAAGAGAGAGAGCACAAGTATGAGTGGGGTAGAGAGAAGAATTCCAACCAGGCTCCATGCTTAGCAAGGCCCTTGACTTGGGGCTTGATCTCAAGACTGTAAGAGTGTGCCTTGAGCCTAAATCAAGAGATGGAAACTCAAGGGACTGAGCCATTCCAGAGCTCCCTTTTTACCTCATTATAATACTAAGATTACAACCCAACAGGAGCACAAATGTCATTTACTGTGTAACATACAGAGCATGTATACAACTGTTTTCTTAAGGCTCATATGCCACTATATCTCCCGCCTCCCCTTTCTAAATATCCACCCTAACCCTAAATACACAGAAACTATTCTGGTGTGTATCCATGGCTTAGTCATCCAACTCTTGGTTTCAGTTTAGGTCATGATCTCACAGGTTGTGAGTTAGAACCCTCATTGGGCTCTGTGCTGATGGTGCAGAGGCTGCCTGAGGTCTCTCTCTGCCTCTCTCTCTGCCCCTCTTCTGCTTTTTATGTCTCTCAAACTAAAAAAAAAAACTAAAGGAAAACATTCTTCCTTCTATGCGTCTCTGGTTTGGGAGTTATACCCAATGATCTCCTTATTTCCAGTAAACCAATTTTCCTTTCTCTGACATTCCCACCTGGTAGAGTTTTTTGTGATTCACCAAGGAATAAACTCCCATTATTTCAGTAATATTAGGAGAACTGGTTTGGCTTAGAATAATTTCTTAATTTCTGTAGTAAGACGATTTTGTGACACAGTATTATGCTCTAATATGTTCTTTAACTTTGAGGTATGAACCAATATAAATACTGTGTTTATTCAAGAGAATCTGTAAAATGAAGGCATCAACACAGGCATACACATATTTGAATACTGCATTTACATCATATAGTACATGTAGTGTCTATTTTTGTAAAAAAATTTTGTAATTGTTTATTTTTGAAGGACAGTACGTGTGTCTATTTTATAAAATTTTTTTGTGATTATTAATTTATTTTTGAAGGAGAGAGAGACAGAGCATAAACAGTGGAGGAGCAAAGAGAGAGGGACACACAAAATCCAAAGTGGGCTCAAGGCTCTGAGCTGTCAGCACAGAGCCCAACTCAAGGCTCGAACTCACAAACTGTGAGACCATGACCTTAGCTGAAGACGGATGCTCAACCGACTGAGCCATGTGGCTGTCTATTTCTTAATGGAAAGTTTTGGTGAGTTGCAATATACCTAGCATATTCTTTTTCTTTTTTCTTTTTTTCGTCTGAGAGACAGAGAGAGAGGCAGTGTGAGCAGGGGAGGGTCAGAGAGAGAGAGGGAGACACAAAATCTGAAACACACTCCAGGCTCTGAGCTGGCTGTCAGCACAGAACCCGACGCAGACTCGAAGCCAGGAACCCAGATCACGACCTGAGCTGAAGTTGGACACTTAGCCGGCTGAGCCACCCAGGCGCCCCTATACCTAGCATATTCTAACATGAATCAGAATTCACAAGAGTGCATTGTAGATCTTGTTAAAATGCAGATTCTGTTGAGGAGTTCTAGGAAACTCAGGTAGGTGTCTACATTTCTAACAAGGCTGTAGTCTATGGGCCAAGGGATACATAATTCAATAACAAAGAGGAAGAATTCAATGACAAGAACTCTTCAAGTACTTGAACTGAACGGGTTTTACAGCAATTACAGGTTCTACCAAACTAGCAAAAAGGCGGGGCGCCTGGGTGGCTCGGTCAGTTAAGTGTCAGCCTTCTGGCTAGTTCATAATCCTATGGTTCTTGAGTTAGAGCCCCACATCGGGCTCTGTGCTGACAGCTAGCTCAAAGCCTGGAGCCTCCTTCAGATTCTGTAACTCCCTCTCTCTCTGACCCTCCCCTGCTCATGCTGTCTCTCTCTCTCTCAGAAATAAATAAAACATTTTGAAAAAAATAAAAAATAAAAAAAGGCAGAAAGGTTTTCCAAGCATTTTCTGGTTAGTAGAGAGCATCTAACAGTTTCTCATAAATTCATGAAAAATAAAAAATAATAATCTAAGACAACACATTATTCTTCTGTTTTTAGTGAATCTTTTGTCAAGCATCCTGTCCCTGGAACAGATCAGATTTTAACCCAGGTAAACTGACCTAGAGTTGATCTAAAATGACACACAGGTTAATACACAGATTGGATCCTCAATCAGTGTTCATAGCAGGTGTCAAACCTAAAAAGAAGGATAGTAAGAAGATATGCACACAAAACCGATCTACCTCTATACGTTCCATGCACACATCCATACATTTTGAAAGCAGTTATATAGGTTAGAAATGACAGAGTAGAAAATTATCAGGGTGACTAGAAACCAGTTTTAATGAGCAGTGCCTGGGTAGCTTAGTCAGATAGGTGTCCAATTCTTAATTTCAGGTTAAGTCATGATCTCAAGGTTCTTGAGTTCAAGTCTCACCTCTGACTCTGTGCTGACAGTGTGGAACCTGCGTGGGATTCTCTCACTCTCTCTTTCACTGCCTCTCCTTGTCTCTCTCAAAAATGAATAAAAAACCAACCAAACAAAGAACATTTCAATGACATCAAACTCCTCAATCTAGTTGCAGATGATGATGCTCAGGTCTTCTACTTACACTATCAACACAAACACATAGAATGATATAAATATAACAACTTTTATTTCTGAATCTACTATGATGAGGGATACCAAAGAAATATGTTCACCTTCACCGCAGAAGGCTGACCTAACCCTGCATAGTTTTGGGAAGCATCAAATAAAGACTGCTTCCTCCATTCTTTTTTTTTTTTCTTTTTAATGTTTATTTATATTATGAGAGAGGGCATGGGCAAGCATGGTGTAAAAGAGGAAGAGGCAGAGAGAGGAAGACAAAGAATCCCAAGCAGGCTCCAGGCTGTGATTGAGCCACCCAAGAATCCATGGATGCTCCATTTTGTGAAGGGTCTTCTAATTGTTAATATTGAACTGAAGAATAAGCACCAGAGATTGTGCAGAAGTAACTTTACAAATAGAAATTTCAAGAAAGATTTGTGATCGAGTATTCTGGGCACCTGCCCTCCCCCGTGAAGATATAAGCTTTCTATAGCCAAAGTAGAGTTCTGTTAACCCACGGGTTCTGTCCCTGAGCTACGTCAATAAATTACCTGTCTTGTACCATGCAGCACCTCAAGAGAAGTATTTTGACTATAGTACTTAGTGATCCCATAACGTACTTTTTCTTGGAAATCTTTTCAATTATTTTTAAATTATTTTTTGAGAGCGCACACAAGTGAGGGAGGGTGGAAACAGGGAGGGAAAAGAGAATCCTATGTGTGGGGGGGAGAGAGATGTGGGAATTGACGTCATGAACCCTGAGATTGTGACCTCTGCTGAGTTAGATACTTAACTAACTGAACCACCCAGGCACCTTGGAAGTTGTTGTTTTTTTTTTTTAATGTTTACTTATTTGGAGAAAGAAAGATTGTAGGTGCATGGGAGGGGAGGGACAGAGAGAATCCAAAGACTCTTCCTAAGGTTAGCATGAAGGCTGACATAGGGCTCTATCTTATGAACCCTGAGATCATGACCTGCACTGAAATTGAGTGGAAACAGAAGTAGCTGAGCCACCCAGGCACCTTGTTACAATCATCACTTGTGCTCTATGGCACTTCAGGATGTTATGGTGCTCAAACATGTTAACTGTGTGATTCTACTCTTTCTGAAAATACAAAGAAGTAAATAGAAGAGAACGTCTGTGTCATGACTATGCAGTGACATAAAACCTGTGGAATGAAGGTCTGACTGATTTAGAACCTCAACTCCCAGGGGCGCCTGGGTGGCTTAGTCGGTTAAGCGTCCGACTTTCGCTTAGGTCATGATCTCGCGGTTCGTGGGTTCGAGCCCCGCGTCGGGCTCTGTGCTGACTGCCAGCTCAGAGCCTGGAGCCTGTTTCAGTCTGTGACTCCCTCTCTCTCTGACCCTCCCCTGCTCACGCTGTCTCTGTCTCTTTCCTAGAAATAAATAAATAAAAATAAAAAATAAAAAAAAACCCTCAACTCCCAGAGGTCATTAGATCTACTACACAAAAGTGAGAACCTTCATTGCCCCATGGAAACTGACCTGAGGTGGGACACCTGGGTGGCTCAGTCAGTTAAGTGTCCGACTTCAGATCAGGTTATGATCTCACGGTTCGTGGGCTCAAGCCCTGCATCAGGCTCTGTGCTGAGGAATAGCTCAGAGCCTGGAGCCTGTTTCAGTCTGTGACTCCCTCTCTCTCTGACCCTCCCCCTGCTCATGCTGTCTCTATCTCAAAAATAAATAAAACATTTTTAAAAATTAAAAAAAAAAAGAAAAGAAACTGACCTGAGGTGCATCAGGAATAAATTTATGTGCGAGAAAGTATTCCTGAGGCCTTTTTGGTGAATGAGGCTGATCTTATTAAAGCACAGAGACATGATCTATGGATAGAATGAGCTGCAGTTTGATAGTGAGGAGCCATTGACTATATACTTTAAGATGACAGGGGTAGAAATAAAAGTTTAGAAAGGGCTTTTCATAGTAAAAGAACTTCACAGGATCCCGAAAATCTGACTATTGTCAAGCTAAGCTTGCTTTTTGCCTCCAGGAAAGCATTAACATTACAGCAGTTGTAAATTCCTTGAGGAATATCTTCCTCTGCCAGTCTCAAGTATTTCCCAGTGGGTTGCAAGTTGTAAGAAAATTTACGTTTATCTACATTTCTTTGGGCTTTGTTCTCCTCACAGGAAATGGAAAAAAAAAAAAAGGCGGGGGCGGCTGAGTGCTCATCAGTTAAGCATCAGACTCTTGATTTCAGCTCAGGTCAAAGTCTCATAATTTTGTGAGTTTGAGTCCCGAGTCGGGCTCTGCACTGACCCTGGGGAGCCTGCATGGGATTCATGCGCTCTCTCTGCAACTCCACTGTGCCTGCTCTGACTCTTTCAAAATAAATAAACTTGGGGAAAAAAACAACAGGGAAAGTGAAAGTGGGAAAAGAAGCTTCCACTTTAAATATGGTGGTGTCTAGAAATCGATCAGAGAATCTTCCTGAAAAACATTTCAACTGATAAGAAGGAAAATTACATTACATTCCAGGGGAGAAATCTGCCAAGTGCACAAAGCCAAGTAAAAGAAGGTAACGTCAGCTGTAAGGAAACAAAGCGATCTCAGTGCCTGAGGCACACCCCAGGACACAGGGCCACCGTGTGTTCTTGTGACCCCCAAATAGCAAGTCAGAATAGAAACAACTTTGAGGATGCAGTGGATTTATTCAGCCTTCAGTCACATATGGTTTCCATGTCTTGTAATATCTACAATATTCTCAAGTAGCTTTTCCACATCCTAACGAAAAGGAACATTCCAGATTATTCTGTGCCTCCTATCCATCCTACGTGTTTTTGCATTTTCAGAATCCTATTCTACCCACAGCGGAGAAAGCATTGAGATCAGAACTAAGTGGGAACGATTTTCCTTGAGTGCAACCCCAGCGCCAGACCCCATCAGCAACAGGAACCTGGGACTCAACACCCTCCCATCTGAATCTGTCACAAAGGGACAATTTTCAATACTTGCAGGACTTTAACTGAAAGTGACAACTGTCGATGCCCTGCTGGAAGGCAGGTTGGAAAGAAGGGACCGGAGTCTCTGGGACACAGGGGAGGAGGGCTCTAACCACCTACCTGGAGTATCATTTCTGAGAAGGTAAGAATTAGGTGAAAACAGAAAGCAGAACCATCAGAACTAAAAAAAATCATTGATTTCTTTTTTGAGATTTCTGTTGTAGTGGGATTCTCACACACAGACTTTTCCCTCCAGGAAACAAATTCATTGCTGCTGGCATAATTCAGTTGGGTTTGTACCCAAAGAACTGAGCCCTGAACACCACATGGCATAGTTTTTATGTATGTTTTACTTCTATGTCTCCTATATACGGTAACACACAAACATGCAGTTGCACCAAGTGTCTTTTACTACAAGCTCAAGAGGGACGCGGTCAGGTACTCATATAGCCACGTTGTCTTAGAGTTTCCATTCCTCAGTGAGGAGACACGACCACACTTTTAGAGAGAGAGAGAGAGAGAGAGGAGAGGGAAGGAGAAGGAGGGAGGGAGACAGAGAGAGGGAGAGAAGGAGACGGAGGGAGAAGAGAATGCAAACTGAGGGAAGAGGGACAGAGGAAAGGGAAGAAGAATCTTAACCCCGACTCAAGGCTGGAACACAGGTTCCCGGGATCAAGGCCTGAACTCAAGTCAAGAGTCTGATGTTCAACTGGCTGAGTCACCCAGGAGCCCTGCGATTCCTGCATGCATGGAATTTCCCCAGATAAAAACAACAGGGCCTCCGGCCAGGCCCACAAGGCTTACCTGCGATCTAGCCATTTCTTCTTTCACCTTCTCCTCTATATTTGCTTCTCAGAAGATCTTTGTGGGGAAATCCCAGCTGAAATAGAAAATGTCTGTGAAGCCACCAACACAGCCTTTTCCCCAGTAAACTGCTTGCCTGCAGGCAGAGCTTTGAAATGCAGACGAGGCCCAACTTCCTAGTCCTTTGTGTCAGGAGCTGTTCACAAACTGTGAGCTCCTGCTTGGGAACCAATCCCTGAGTTTCCCTTCTCTGGTTTCAGGAGCCTCCCTTCCCACAGAGGCACACAAATTCTGCTTGAGCATAAAAAATGTGTACTACATCGACCTGACCCTCCCCGACTCCTGTACAGGAGACCTGTTATGTCTCCTTGAGGCAGGCCCATACTGATATCATAATTCTTTAAAATTTTTTTAAATTGTTATTTACTTTTTGAGAGACAGCATGATTGGGGGAGGGGCAGAGAGGCAGTCATAGATTCTGAAGGGGGCTCCAGGCTCGTAGCTAACAGCACAGAGCTCAACGGGACACTCAAACCCCCAAACCCTAGGACCATAATCTGAGCCGAAGCCAGACGGTTAAATTACTGAGCCACCCCGGCACCTCTCAACTCTCATAAATTAATGGGAAGCCTGCCTGCCTAACCCTGGGCCTCACTTAGAATTAGGATACAAAACGACAGGATTCAGTAGGCAAAAGGGAAACATTAGGATCTGAGGTCTCTGGATGGGGAAAAACACATTTTGGAACAAAGCTGTGAGTGTCTGATCACAGCAATAATCCCTCAGGTGTAAGGTTTCACTTAAGAATGTGACAGTCACCGCCTCCTGCCCCTCAGGCTCCCCTCAGGAATTTGACCAAAGACCTAACTAAAAATTAATAGTACGTCATGAAACTTAAGACCCACAAGGAACTGTACGGCCTTAGACCACCCCTCATACAATGGAATTGAGACAATCAGCAGTGGAAACCCAGCACCTACTGTCATGAAGCCAGTAAGTGTCGGACCTAAGGAGGAACAGGGGGGAAGGGAACGACGGTGGAAGAGACCTGACCCTCATCATAATGGAGAAAATAAAGGAAAACTCCTTGAGGTCATAGAGGTCATAATGGCGAACTGCCCAGGCTGCGTGCTCCCCACGCCCACTTCCTTTCCCTACCTGTGCATAGCGATGCCCCCAAGTCACCTACCCCTAAACACCCAATCAGCTTTAAACGCCGCTGCCCTTATGAGTGGGCTTCTTTTAACTTTATAAGCAAGTGACCGCCTTTGTTCAGGGCTCAGCCCTGTGGAGAACGATCTCCTCTGAGCCCTCAGGTGTAACATAAACCTCCTCCCTTCCAAGATCTCCTAGACGCTAGTTCTTCCCCCAGGGATCCAGGCCAGATTTCCACAACAACGAAACAAAGGTCCTTGCCTACTGTCTCGGGTTTTCACCCTGCAATGGCCCTCCCTTTACCGGGAGCTTTCCTAGGACTCTCCCTCGCCTGTACTCGGATCAACCTTTGCCTGTTGCTCATTTTGTGTCCACTCTTCATACTTTGAAGCAGGAGACCAGGAGTCCCTGGTGTTGAGGTAAACGGCCCTGCAGCAGACTCCCGGGGAGCACCTCACTACAACCACACGGCTGTCTCCCCCCGTCCACCTCAGGGACGCTGAGCGGGAGGGCGGCAGCAGGGAACCTTCTTGAAACTGCACAGCTGATCCTGCTGGGAAGCATTTGGGGAGGTGACCAGGCAAAGCGCAGGCACCAAGGCTCGGGTCGTTGCCCAGATGAAAATCCATGCTGTCTCCACTGATCAGAGTTTCTGGGGATTTACACATTCTCCCTCCTTCTGTCCCACAGCGGGAGCCACCCTTCCAAATGGAACTTTCCCTTGTACATGCAAATGTCTCTTACAAAGGAAACTGGTCCTGGGTTTCAGAGCTTTTCCTTTGTCAGATCAAAATAATCCTCATGCAAAGAGACATAATTTGAGGGGACAAACTGCTGCCCTTCAGTAAGAAAGTTTATTTTCCTAGGTCACGGTCAAATAGCTTTCCAAATACAGTGTACTTTAAAAAAATTAATGTTTATTTCTTACAGAGAGACAGAGAGAGATAGAGGAAGAGAGAGCATGCCCAGGGGAGGCGCAGTGAGAAACGGAGACACAGAAGGTGAAACAGGCCCAGCTGAGCTGTGAGCACAGAGCCTGACACCGGGCTCCAACTCCTCCACTGCGACATCATGACCTGAGCCAAAGTCGGGGGCCCAACCAACGGAGCCACCCAAGCGCCCCTAGAATGTACTTTTTTATACTCCCATCGCATTATATGAAAATTCCGGGGGAGGGGGATGGGCATGGAGGAGGGCACTGTGGGGATGAGCACTGGGTGTTGTGTGGAAACTAATTTGACAATAAACTATTTGTAAAAAAAAAAAAAAAAGAAAGAAAGAAAAGAAAATTCCGTATGAAAGGCTCAAAGTTTTCAGTGAAATTTCGTGTTGTTTTTTGGGGGTACTTTTTTGTTTTTCTGTGTTTTGTTTTGTTGGGATTCTAGTAAATATTGATGTTGTTCATAATATAATATGAAGTGGTCTTCCTATAAGTTGTCCTGGTGACTGAAACTGAAATCGCTTAAAAGTGTAAGATTGAACAAAATCAAAACGACTGTATTTAAACATCGCATGGGTTGATATTAAACTAAGTAACCTTGGTTTTCTATTTGGGGCAACTGCCCCGTACCATTTTAACCTTTTTTGATAGTTTTTTTAAGTGTATTTATTTTTGACACAGACACGAGAGACCCAGAGAGGATCCGAGAGCAGGGGAAGAGCAGGGAGAGGGGACAGAGGGTCCCAAGCAGGCTCCACGCAGACGGCAGCGAGCCCAGTGCAAGGCGGGAACACATGAACTGTGACCTGACGACCTGAGCAGAAGTGGGACGCTGAGCAGACTGAGCCACTCAGTCAGTCCTCTTCACCTTTTTTTTTTTTAATGAGGAAATCAGTACCACCCAGGACACCCAATGAACAAGGCTGCCACCACAAAGGATCCTGTCCAAACCAGGTGGATCCTCATTTCCCAACAAACCCTCAGCCCTTCCCTCTGGGTGGCCTTGCGGTTCTGAAGGCCCTAACCTGCCTCAGCCTCCTCAGCCTGGCAAAGCAGGAAAGCTACTGTTCCTCTTTCTCCCACAGTCTCTCTTTTCAGTTTTTTTTGGATCTGAAGCCCCAAGGTCATTTCTCAACGACAGAATGAATGTGTAGGAGAGGAACACTTTGCTTCATCTGTTCTCAATTCTTTGGCTGGTCTAATAATGTAACTATTATAAGGCAAAATCATAAGTGAAAAAAGGCTTAATTATAGGAACATCAACAAGATGAGGGTCAGAGTCAGGCAAATGATCCTTATGTGCCACTGTGACTTAAGGAGAAGGGATACAGAATTAGAATTTCAAAGAGGGGGAAGTACACTCACAGGAAAAGGGAAAGAGTAAACAGTGGGCGAACAGATATTTGCCATGCCCGGTAGGCAACTCTTTTTTACAGGTTCCCCTTTGGTGTTACCTCTTTCCCCAGTAGAGTTTTCTCATCTGATTCATTCTTTGTCTGAAAGCCTCAGAAAAGAAGGAAATCTTTCCCTTTGCACAGAAGTATCTAGAGGATGTTTTCTTAAGTTAAATGAGACACAAAGAGACAAACACGTACTGTATGATCGACGACATTCTGGAGTGATGCAGGGTTTGTGTGGTCCGGAACCGGTGACCAAGGAAGAATTCTTGAGGGCATCTTTGGTGCAAAAAGGTGAGTTTATGAAAGCAGGGAGACAGGATCGATGCGCAGGAAGAGGTGCACTGGGGTAGTGGGGGGGAGGTCACCCTCCTATGGAGTCCAGGGAGATGAAGCCAAGAGGGACTTTCCAAAGAGACTTTCACATGCTACAGACTCACTGGAGACCTAACTGTTGTCAAGGTCAGGTTGTGTGTCCCTGCTGCAAAGCGCTGACATTGAGACAGTAGGGAGTTCCTGGACTTTAAACTAGGAAGGGATTGCCTTTTTCTGGGAAGTGGTGGACACTCTTACCAGTTTAAACGTTTGTTTGCCCCTTCGTGTTTTGGGGTAGCCTGGGGTGTCCAAGGAATAGCCTACACGTCTCACCTGGGGAGGGGGTGTTAGCTTGTGCTTTGCCCCTCAGCCTGCCTCAAGTTCCCTCATCAAAATCACATATATGTGGAACCTAAAACAGACCAAACTATAAAGATTAGCATGATTGTTGCCGGGGGCTAAGGACAGGGAAATGTTCAGACATTGGATCAAATGGTAAAAGGTTTATTGATGCAGGATGGGTAGGCACTAAATGTTATAGCCTGGTGAGTAGAGTTAAGACTAGTGTCTTGTATACGTGGAATTTGCTAGGGGTAAGGTGCCTGGGTGGGTCAGTGGGTTGAGCATGCGACTTCAGCTCAAATCATGACCTCGCAGTCTGTGGGTTTGAGCCCCTGCGCCTGGCTCTGTGCTGACAGCTTGTCTCTTGGCTCAGGAGGGAGACCCTGAGGACAAAGCCCCTTGAGGGGAACTGGAACTATCTGCTCAAGCCACAGGATTATCTGAGCCAGAAAGACCCCAGCCCCGAGTGACTTCTAGACAGGACACCCTTAACCTTCACCGCCTACCTGCAGGTACCCACTCACGTTGGCCCCACATCTCACTGATATAAACCTGGAATATTTCCCACACATCAGAGTCAGGAGAAAACAACCACTGAGCACACTAACCAAGAAAAACAAAGTAAATCACGAGCAAAGAATGTATGGTTAATATAAATTACAGACAAAAAGGCAAGTAATTAATTAGCAACTGACATATAGCTGATTCCTATTTGAATTAAACCCTAACTGTTTTAAAGTGTACTGAGTTGGAAAATTGTTATCCACAAACCTCAAACATAAATAAAAAGTAAAAACAAAATTAATTAACGTTGTGGAAACTATCATACAAGAGGCAGTATGATTAACAGAATTCGCAAAGAACAGAGAAATTTCAACCATCAAAATCCTGAATAAATCATAGATATTTGTTATAAAAGGATCTTGTTGGGCGCCTGGGTGGCTTAGTCGGTTAAGCGTCCGACTTTCGCTTAGGTCATGATCTCGCGGTTCGTGGGTTCTAGCCTCGCGTCGGGCTCTGTGCTGACTGCCAGCTCAGAGCCTGGAGCCTGTTTCAGTCTGTGACTCCCTCTGTCTCTGACCCTCCCCTGCTCACACTGTCTCTCTCTCTCTCCTAGAAATAAATAAAACATTTTAAAAAATTAAAAAAAAAAAGGATCTTGTTTGAAGAAAAATACATTAAAGTTTTTCAAAAACCCTTCACTTGCAAGTATTTTTCAGAAATAACAAGGAGTGGAAATGAGAATGTAAGGAGGAGCCAATACCATTAAATGTTACCCCATATATAGAGTTGACACTCATCTACAGTAAAGGATGATGGTACCTTAAGAAAGGGACAGTAAAGCTGAAGATATGAAACATCATGAGGATTTTTATCTCAATATCTAGAAATCCCCACTTCTTTGCCTTACACCAGGGATCTGAATCCCAGTCATACAGAAAATAATCTTCCAGGAGACACTCCTCAAAGGAAGTAACACAGCGCCAAGTGTGGATTTGCACACGTGCGCCAGGAAGTGAATGAGTTTTAAAATGTCAGCCCCAAGATCCCCAGCAACCCTCCCTCTTCTTCAAAGCCTGTGAACCTTTTCTTTGTTTTTGTGAAACAGAGATTCATGTTTATTTCTTTATTTTAATGTTTATTCATTTTAGAAGGAGAAACTTTTTAAAAATGTTTATTTTTCTGAGAGAGACTTTTTAAAAATGTGTCTTTATTTTTGAGTGGGGGAGGGGCAGAGACAGAGACACAGAATCCAAAGCAAATTCTGTCACCCTAGAGCCCAATGCAGGGATCCAACCGACCAACCACGAGATCATGACCTCAGCCGAAGGCAGATGCTTATCTGACTGAGCTACCCAGGCGCACCAGAAATTCATATTTATTGAGAGGTATCATGATTCATGCATTGATAATGAGCATGCAGTAATATAATTGTTTTATGGTAGCCTAGTACAATCAACAATTGCTTCGAGGTAGACTAGTGTATACACTAACGAGTAGCTCTTTATAAAATTGTTAATGTCAAACAGCATAGCAGTCCTAGTCATAAAGCACTATTCGAAATATTGTTAGCTTTTCTTAAGAACCACTTGTCAAACATATATTAAAAAAACATTTTAAAAACACAACTACTTACTTATAGGCTGAAATGTAATTTCTCCAATTCAAAATGATAGGAATTCGGTGCTATAATGTAAGTATTTGAATGGAAAATTGTAAAGCAGTAAGAAAACTAATATATTGTTAATGTCTACTAAATATCATGTCTATGCCCTTATGTAAGCATTGGTTCTTTACCTCCATAAACCTCCCACACAATGTTCTACAAAATGAATACTTAGGCAATGATGAGGACAGACAACAACTCCTACGTGTTTATGGCTGAGTAACACTCTCTTGTGTGTATATACCACTTCTTTCTCCATTTATCTGTTGGTGGACACTGGATTGACTCCATTTTGTAGTTATTTTAAATAACGCTGCAATTAATACTCAAGGGTGCATACATCTTTTGGGGGATATTCTTGGCCTTATTTATTTATTTATTTGTCCATTTAAACTCAAGTTAGTTGGGTTGTCTTAGTGGTTCAGTTGGTTACGCACCTGCCTCTTTGTTTCAGCTCAAGTCATGATCTCAGAGTTTGTGAGTTTGAGCCTCACGTTGGGCTCTGTGCTGACAGCATGGCATCTGCTTGGGATTCATTCTCTCTCTCTGTCTCTTTCTCTGTCTCTCTCTCTGTCTCTCTCTCACCCTTCCCTGCTCGCTCACTCTCAAGATAGATGAATACATGTACAAAAATAAGTAAAATAAAAGAAATTCAAGTTACTTTACATACTCTGTACTATTACTTTCAAGACTAAAATCCAGGGATTCTTCACGTACATATGACACTCAGTGCTCATCTCAACACGTGTAGATTTTAATGCCCAACCCCCTATTAGCTTATCCCTTCACCCACTTCCCCTTCAGCAACCCTCCATTGGTTCTGTGTACTTAAGAGTCTTTTTTGGTTTGTCTCCCTCTCTGTTTTTATCTTATTTTTCTTTCCCTTCACCTATGTTCCTCTGCTTTGTTTCTTATGTTCCACATATGGGTGAAATCAATGATACTTGTCCCTCTCTGACTGACTTATTACACTTAACATAACACACTCTAGTGCCACACACGTTGCAATGGGCAGAATTTCACTCATTTTGATTGCCAAGTAATATTCCATTGTATATGCATACCACTTCTTCTTTGTCTATTCTTCAGTTGATGAATATTTGGGCTCTTTCCAACATTCGACTATTCTTGATAGAGCTGCTGTAAACATTGGGGTGCATGTGCCCCTTCAAATCAGCATTTTTGTATCCTTTGGATAAATACCTAGTAGTGCAATTGCTGGGTCATACAGTAAGACTATTTTTAATCTGTTGAGGATCCTCCATGCTGTTTTCCAGAGGGGCTGCCCCAGTTTTCATTCCACCAGCTGTGCAAAGGGTTCCCCTTCAACCGTGTCCTTGCTGATACCTGTAGTTTCCAGAGTTGTTAATTTTAGCCACCAGGTGTGAGTTGGTTTCTCATTGTGGTATTGATTTGTCTTTCCCTGATGATGAACAGTGTTGAGCACCACTTCCGGGGTCTGATACCCACCTGGAAGCCTTCTTTGGAAAAGTGTCTCTTGGGGTCTTCTGCCCATTTCTTCACTGGATTATTTGTATATCGGATGTTAAACTTGATAACTTCCTTATAGACTATGGATACTAACCCTTTATTCCATATATCATTTGCAGATATCTTATTCCATTCCATCAGTGGCCTAATAGCTTTGTTGTTTATTTCCTTTACTGTTCAGAAGTTTTTTATATTGATGAGGTCCCAATAGTCATTTGGTTTTATATCCCTTACCTCCAGAGATATTTCTAGTGAGAAGTTGCTGTAGCCAAGGATTTATAAGGCACTCACATTGTAGGTTAAATTGTGAATAATAGAATCTGTTCCAGTAATAAATAACAAATTATAGCCATACAATGAATCCCATACAATGAATAATAATTATATAATTATCCATACACTTATGTTGTTTTAATGGTTCAAGGAGATAAGGTCAGAGTCTAATCAGGAGTGAAATCATTTCTCCTGTTACTCAAAATCCTTTTGAATGTGTATCTTTCTTTTTTTTAAGTTTATTTATTCTGAGAGAGAGCGAGAGAGTGAGAAAGGGTAGGGGCAGAGAGAGAGGAGAAAGAGAACACCAAGCAGTCCCTGTGCTGACAGTGTGAAGTGCAAGGCATGGCTCAACCTCATAAACCATGAGATCATAACCTGAGCTGATACCAAGACAAAGATACCTAACTTCCAAAACCCCCATGTTCCTCCTGAATGTGTATCTTTCAATACGAGATACTTACTTTGCTTAACACTTACCTGGGCATGGGGTTTTGAAGACACTTTCACAATGGTAGTTAACATGTTTGATGGTCCTTCAAGAAACTGGAGCTTCTGATGGTCAGTGCAGAATCTCTACATGGCATCAAGCATAGGCCATAAATCCTGCCACGGTAGGTGCTGCCTAAATGCAACCCCAGGAGGAGAGGAGATCCTTTAATAAGGGAAGGTTAAACCCCACAAAATATCTAGAATCATAACCAAAACCTATAACCTGTGTGAAGTGAAGTAGGGGCTTTTTACACTAGAATGTCCTGTTCAGGGACAGGGAACATCACACCTGCATCAAGGATACTGCATCACCAGGACAAGTCTATGCTCCACCTGATGGCAGTCAGCCTAACATTTCTGGTACCTGAATTCCTATGAGGCCAACAGGTCAGTCTCACTAGGGATACTCTCTGCAGCAACAAAGACTCTTTGGAATATTTGGGGATGTCCTGTGGTTAGGATGAATCTGCTTCCATGTCAGAGAAAGAGGAGTGAGTCGTCCAGTGTCCTGTCCTCATTCCATAGAAGGAGTTCCCCTCCTGGTACCCAGGTAGAACCCATCCCAAGCTCCTTCTACTATTTTGAGAGCACTGAGCATGTGTAGAGTTGCAAACAGACAGAAACATATTGTTTCCATGGCATCTCCTCATTCGAAGAACAGATAAAGAGTCATGATTCTTACCAGGTAGGAATTGTAAGGATAGAGCAAATGGGTACATTGTTGAATTCAGGATTGTAGAGAGAATGAGAGGAAGATGTGGTAGACAGGGGACTTGGCTGCAGGTGGGTCACTTTCGTTTCTGTGTTGTGGTGTGAGATCTGGTGTTACTTCTGGAGGATCATCCATGAACAAAAGAGTTGTTCTTTCTCTTTAAGAGTTTTTCTTAGAAGTAGTAGTAGCATGGGGCACCTGGGTGGCTCAGTTGGTTAAGCGCCGGACTTCGGCTCAGATCATGATCTCATGGTTCGTGGGTTCAAGTCCTGCATCGGGCTCTGTGCTGACAGCTCAGAGCCTGGAGCCTGTTTCAGATTCTGTGTCTCCCTCTCTCTCTGACCCTCCCCTGCTCACGCTCTCTCTATCTCAGAAATTAAAAAAAAAAAAAAAAAGAAGTAGTAGTAGCATTTACTTTACATTCTCATTAAGAGTACAAGTTTTCTAACATAATTGTCCCAGGAAATTCTGTTTATGTGAAGTTGCTTTTTATTTTACTTTATGGAATAGAAAGGAAAGAGACTAAATAGAATAACATAATATGAACTCCAGGTGTTCTATTTCTCTGGGCAGGCTTAGGACAGAGCAGGAAGTACCCCGGAGGCAGGGACATCAGAGCCTGCAGCCAGCTCCCTCCCTCGCCCAAACCAGATCCACCCCCTCCTGAGACTGTGTCCAGGTCTGGTCTGAGCTCTTGGATCCTCTCCTTTCCTAGGCCAGATTAGAGGAGATGAGATTCTGAGTCGTTGTTCCTTTCATCTCCCAGGGCTGGTGCTCACAATTCCAAAAACCCACAAGCAGATAAATGGGAGCAGAGGACTGACTCTCTATATTAGTGCCCTCATTTCTACCTTTCCAATTCAATCCTTTCTTTCGTGAGTCTTCACCCAGAATCCTGCTTTTCATTCCTGCAGATTCAGTAGTTGCTCAAGTAACAAAATATTAATATATGTATATATTATGACATGATTATAACAATCTAATTTACATTCCCAACACCTCATGTAATTAGGAGTTTTGATTTTATTTTTGAATTTTAATGTTTTATTTACTTTAGGGAGAGACAGAATGTGAGCAGGGGAGGGTCAGAGAGACAGAGGGACACAGAATCCGAAGCAGGCTCCAGGCTCTGAGGTGTCAGCACAGAGCCCAATGGAGGCTCAAACCCACAAACTGTGAGATCATGACCTGAGCTAAAATTGGACACTTAATCAACTGAGCCACCCAGGCTCCCAGGAGTTTTGATTTTTGATTTTTGTTGAGAACATCAAAGATACATTCTCCTAGCAAACGTGTGGGAGAAACACATATAATTATGTGTATCTCCACTCTGTCCTTTAGTTCTCCAGAGTTTCATGCATACCTCAAATTTTGTACCATTTGACCCACTCCCTCACTATGCCCTCTCAGCTCCTGGCAATCACAACTCTACTTTGCTATAGGAGTTCAATGTTATTAGATTCCAGATATAATAGAAATAATATAGTACTTGCCATTTGGGGATGGCTTATTCCTCTTAGTATGAGATTCTCCAGGCTCACCTGCACTGTCCCAAAGGGAATGATGTTCTTCTTCATTTGAGGTTGAATTTTGTATCTATGTAGATAGATGATAGCTAGATAGATATAGATATCTATATTTAAATAGATATATAGCTATATGATATATATCCTTTATCATACATTATATATTCTATGATATTTATTTTATTTCATACATAATATTATCTACAGATGACATGTTCCAAACATACTCCTAGAAAGCAGGGAAACGACATGGCAATACCAATTCCTGTTTTCTCGAAAGATTAAACTTGAGGAAAAAACAAAAGAGGGAACTCAAGTATGGAGTTATTGAAGTGGTCATACATTGCTGATAAGACTGTCCCAGGGACAGGAAACTGGCACTTAGTTTTACACTCAAAACATTTTCGTATCCTGTTCAAAAAGGCACACACCACAATGTAAAGTCCCTGAACTTAGAATCTAACCTTCCTTTATTTTTCAAGTCATCCATATTTCATTCTTGTGGCATGCAAATGTTCCTTTTCAATCCATAGGTAAATAGAAGATGGCAAATGGGTCAGGCCCACTATCTCCATCTTCATGGTTATCGTAGGACACCTAGTGGTCAACTCACGGGACATTATCGGGGTTAAATCACCTCATATATGTGAAGTTCCCTACAGGATACACCATTGCTTCCCTGGAAACAGGAAATTAGTGCTCAATCCACATTGCAGGCATGGATTTCTACATGTTGTTTTCCAGGTGGAGACTGTTTCAGACATTAGTGCATTCTAGAGGCTTCTGTCAGTAAACTTTGAAGTGCAATGAAAGCATGGGGTCCTGCAGGATGGTGACGGTGGTCTTTGCTGGGAACCAACAGTAAACTCACCACAGAGGAAAGTAGGTGGCAAAATCTTCCCTGGGAACTCAGAAGGAGTTGTCTGTGTTGAGTCAGATGGTGGCTGTAGGGGGCTCAGCTGTGCGGAGCCTGAATTCTCCACTGTAGTGCCCCTAAACGTGGTTCTCAAAAAGCAGCATCAGCACTAACAAGGAACTGGAGAAAGATGCTAATTCACGGATCCCATTCCAAACCTACAGAATCATCATTTTTTCTTTGGGACCTGGACACCACATGATTTATACGCACAGGAAACCTTGAAAGCACAAACTGCCTATCAGACTTGGTTGACAATAAACATCCCATGGCGAGTTTCAAGAACCAGGATCACCGGGGCATCTGCCGGAGTCTATTGGTCAGAGTGAGAGCATCGGGGCTGCTCTAACCACGAGCTCCAGGTGATTCTCAGGTGAGGCCAGGGCGAAGCACCAGGATTCGCAGACATATTTGGGAGGCTGCGTCCGGCTTTCAGTTGAAAAGATGAGGACAGCGTGTTCGGCATGGACTTGGAAGGGGCAGGTGACGCAGCCCAGGCTCCCAGAGCTGTGACAGGATGTGTGGCTGCCTGTGGGAGGGAAGGACACCTGAAACCCGGAAGGAGAAACTCATATGTAAGTGGCCGTGCAGGAGCTCCATTTTTTTCTGAATCTTTCCTGTGACAAAGTGATTGAAAGGATGACCTTTTGTGCATTTCAGGAGTTTTCTGCCTCCTAGGTGATGAAAGCAGGCGAAGAGGCTATGCTAAGGCCGTTAAAAGCCTACAGGTGTGATTTCTCCACATAATACCACCTCAGAAAACACTTGAGAGCAGAAGGGAGAGGAAGAAATGGCTGCTTCTCAGGTACATTTAGTCTTGACTTGGCTAGGAGCTGTGTGCTCATTTCCTACTGAAATGCTGTGCTTTTACAACTTGCAAACCTTACTTCTCTACCTCTGATGGGGCTGCCTAACAAATTTGTTTTGGACTAGTATCTATCCCTTTCAATACAGTCAAATTCGGCTCTTTAGGACATTCCTGAGTTACATCTCTGGGCCATCTCTCCATTCTCTATGACCAGGCTTTCTATATGGCATGAGGAATTCCTGTCATGAATTCATGACCTGCAAATTATTGAAAGTAACCCTTTGGTGACAGATGAATATGGGGATGTGTTGTGGAACCCAGTAAAGGTCAAGATTGTATACTTATGTCCTGTCTGGGGTGGCATGAGTCTATGTAACTAGATGAGGAACATGAACAAATACGTTCTATTGGTTGTTTGTCAGCTCAGCGTTGGACTCTTGATTTCAGCTCACGTCATGATGTCACAGTTTTGAGTTCAAGACCTGTGTCAGGCTGCTCACTGTCAGCAGAGCTTGCCAGGCATACTGCTGAAGGCCCGTTCCAGCCGGTCCAGGGGTCCTTGAAGGATGGATGGTGTCAGCGAGAGAGAGTGAGAGAGCCACAAGAATCTCTCTGATCACCAGGCAGGCATCTCTTCCCCGTCGGCTTTGGTGTCTTTATTTATAGGTCAAACATTAACATTACATCAGGAAGTGGAATTTTTACAATGAATAGTTCTCTGTGATGTTTTGGAAAATGTACAGAAGGGGGTTTTACATATGGATTCTTGCAGAACTGCCCCAATTATAGCCAGGTTGGGTAACTAAGAAAATAACATAGTGTTCTTAATGAAAAACAGGCTAACGTACACATTTTAATAACACTAAGATTAAGTCATAGGTTAAGTTGTAGATACTCTTATCAATCCTCATCACAGCTGCCAGTGTGAGGGAAGGTGTTTGTGGAATGGAGGCCTTAGGGAAGGCCTTGTAGTTTAAGGACATTTTGTCCAACGCTGCTTTCAGGACTCTTTATCTTTGTATTTTGCAATTTTCACAGTGACAGATTGTGGTGTTGACCTGTTTTTGTTGATTTTGAAGGCAGTTCTCTGTATCCCTTGGACTTGGATGCCTGTTTCCTTGCCTCGATGGTGGAAGTTCCCACCTGGAATGTGTTCAAACACACCTTCCATCCCCTGTTCTCCTGCTTCTTCTTCTGGGATTCCTATGATAAGGAGAATGTTTTATTTCATAAAATCACTTATTTCCTTACAAATTCCCTCATGATCGAGTAACTTTCTTTCTGTCTCTTTTTCAACTTCATGATTTTGCCAAATTGTCTCCTATTTCACCTTTTCTCTCCTCTGCTTCTTCCATCCTTGCTGTCATTGTATCTAGTTTACTCTTTATCCCAGTTATACTATTTTCAATGCATCCTGACTAGTTCTTAGGTCTTTGGTCTCTGTGCAAGGGTTTCTCTGGTGTCTTCTAGGTGGTTCTCAAGCCCAGCTCTTAGTCTTCTTACTGTTGTTGTGAATTCTTCTTCAGATAGATCATTTATATCTGCCTTGAGCCTTCGCTGGCTATGATTTCTTCTTGACCTTTGTTTTGGGGAGAATTCCTCTGGATTGTCACTTTGGCTAAGTTTCTGTGTTTTGCATGTTCTAACAGCTTCTTATGTGCCTGGGCCTGAGAGTACTGCTACATTAATAAGGGGTCGTAGACTGTCCAATGCCTGGCACTCTAGGACATGGTTCTGGTGTATGGTTAGTGCAGTCTGTTGTTGTATTTTGGCTGCTCTATCCCACTGGCCCATTCTCTGCACATCTCCTCTCTGGTGTAGTCGTGGAGAGTTTGGACCTCAACTGGTTGTCCTTGATTGGTTTGTTGAAGGACCCCTGAGAAGCAAAATGCAGAGTGTTGAAAGTCACAATTCATATAAAGGGAAAAAAAAGGGGGTGTGGGGGAATCAAACTGAGAGTCAAAAATCTATAAGGCTGATTCCAAGGAAACAGAAAGGAAGAAAACAAAAGAAAAAGAAGAAAGGCAGAAGAAAAGGCAAATGACGGAAAAAATATAATTTTAAAAAGCCTGATCAAATACATACATATATATGGCATAAAAACAAATAAGAAATTCTGAACCAGATTCCAAAAGAGAAAAACAGAAGAGGGAGGAAAGAAAAAGGGAAAAAAGGAGAAGAAAAAAAGTAGTCCGTCGTTGCATGAGTCTGGTGGCTGTGCTGGTGGGGACGAGAGGCTGGCTATGCTGGGGCAGTGAGTCTTTCCAGGAAGCAGTCAGTGGCCGGGCACAGAGCTGAAGGGTTTGGTGCAAGCGTGTCCTGCCTCCACCAGGGGCCTGATGTGGTGCTCTCTGAAGTCCCATTGTGTTGATGTTGGGGGGGAAATGGTGGCACTCCAAGCTCTCCTCCAGCTACCTGGGCTTTCAACCCAGATCGTACAGACAGTGCTCAAAGAACAGAGAGGGCAGTCACCTAGACCTGAGCCACAATTCTCCTATAGTTTCTCCTTAGCACTTGGCTGGGATTCAAAAGTTGATCTCTTAAAGGATCCGGTGGGGCCTGGATCTGGATCTGCACTCCGCCTCTGGAGAGGAGCACCCCACCGTGTTGCTGAAACCACTTTGGCTGGCACCTGCACGGTCTTTAGTCATCGGGGAGGCTATAAACCCTCTTCCCAAAGTGCTCTGGGATGGGGACTGTTCTCTCGTAGTGCACGTCAGAGATCACTACACCACAGAATGCAATCCAAGGCCACCTCCATTTTCTTCAAGAGCACATACTATGTCTCTACTGCACCTGTATGATAGTTCTTCCCTCTGATTTATTCTTAGTATATATATCAGCCTCACAAAAGGACACCCTTCTATTTACAGCAACACAATAAACCTAGAGGCCTTTTATTATTATTTATTTTATTTTTTAAAGACAGAGAGACAGTGTGAGCAGGGGATGAACAGAGAGAGGGGGAGACACAGTCTCTGAAGCAGGCTCCAGGCTCTGAGCTGTCAGTACAGAGCCTCACACAGGGCTCAAACTCAGGAACCATGAGATCATGGCCTGATCCAAAATTGGACACTTAACCACCTGAGGCACCCAGGTGCCCGAGGACTTTTTTTTTTTTTGTTATACTGAAACACTCCCATCCCCCTCTAGCCAACTTAGTAGTCTTTAAGTTTTAGCTTGTAACATTAGCCTGTAGTCTTGATTAACCAAACCTTTTCTTGTATATCTATACATCATGCATTGTTTCCTAGAAAGACTCAGAACCAAACCCTCTTATACAACCTTTCCCTCAGACACCACAAAACACCTCCAAGCACCACAATATTTTCTGGAGCTGGCACACTGAGTCTGAAGGCAACCAAGAAGTGTTACAGATTACCGTGTTCCTCTTTGATGGATTAACTGCCCTAAAGTTTCTTTAAAAATCCTTAGGCCATTGTCACCTGGGTGACTAAGTCCATTAAGCTTCTGACTTCGGCTCAGGTCATGATCTTGTGGTTCTACATCAAGCCCGACCTTGGGCTCTTTGATGACAGCCCGTGCCTGCAGCCTGCTTTAGATTGTGTGTCTCCCTCTTTCTCTGCTCCTCTCCCTTTCACAGTCTGTCTCTCTCAATACAAATAAACATTATATATATAAAAAAAAAAAAACAACCTTTGAGCCAGGCAAGGATTTTGGAGTTGTGTGTGGGCAAGGGTCTGCCTCCTTCCCAGGGGCTGACCTCGTGAAAAAAGCCCATATTCCCCTCCATCAAAACTCCTGTCCTGAGTATTGGCTCTGTGGAAGATTAGCAGCTGAACTTGAGAATTTTGGTAACAAAACTGACATGGGATCATTGAGTACAATGGTCAAGAAAAAGTTGAGGGCACCCTCCTGCACTGTTGGTGGGAATGTAAACTGGTACAGCCCCTCTGGAAAACAGTGTGGAGGTTCCTTAGGAAGCTAACTTAGAACTCCCTATGACCCAGCAATAGCACTGCTGAGAATTTACCCAAGGGATACAGAAATGTTGATGCATAGGAGCACATGTACCCCAATGTTCATAGCAGCACTCTCCCACAATAGCTAAAACCTGGAAAGAGCCTAAGTGTCCATCAACAGATGAATGGATAAGAAGATGTGGTTTTATCTATACCATGGAATACTACATGGCAATGGCTACAATGAGAAATCTGGCCATGCAGCAACATGGATGGACCTTGAGGTGTTAATGCTGAGCGAAATAAGTCAGGCAGAGAGAAAGGCAAATATCATATGTGTGCACGTATAGGAGGATTAGGAGGAGCTTAACAGAGGACCAGGGGGGAGAAGGAGGGCAGAAATGGTGGGGGAAAGGGGGAGAGGCAAACCATGAGAGACTCTTGAATGCTGACAAAAACTGAGGACTGGTGGATGTGGGGGGGAGGAGGGGTGGGCGTGGAGGAGGGCACTTGTGGGGATGAGCACTGGGTGTTATGTGGAAACTAATTTGACAATAAACTATTTACAAAAAAAAAAAAAAAAAAAAAAAAAGAAAAAGTTGTTGAAATGTTTTATGGCACATCTTAGTACATTTATTCCAGAGTGCAGGATGGGACCAAAGTACTCAAGGGGTAGGGTCGTGCAGGGAGTATTAGATCATAAATGTTTCCTCAAATTGCTTCTCCTAAGATACTATTCCAAGATTTCTCTCGTGCTTCTCATTCAGTTTGATATGATATTCAGTTTGATGTTCGGTGACACATACAGGCAGTCATGAGACCCATTAAGGATGTGCAGCCAGTACATAATTGATCTTCTCAAAACTATGCAGGCTATAGGTCCACCTTCTGGGCTAAAGGAGAACACTTGTATTTCCATCCCTCTTTACTTCACCCCTGACCAATTTTTGGTCCTGAAATCTTTAAGGTTGTTGAAGGGTGAAGGGCTCATCTTCTGTAACTTCCTCAAGATGACAGGGGTTGTCGGGATGTCCCAACCTATGGACCAAAATTCATCCCCCTCTGT
>JAESUZ010005110.1:0-25000 GCA_017311185.1 Proteles cristata cristata
CTCGTGCTCACCCCTCAGGCCGCCGGCAGCCTCCTGCCAGAGCCGGGCCGCCCGGGGCCAGGGGCTCGGGCGAGGCTTCAGGAAGGACCACGCTCTGCTGAGGCCGGAGGGCCCACACTCGGAAGCCGCCTGCCGGGAGCCCCCGGACAGAAATCGCAGACTCGGACGAGGTGACAGGGCTTCAGTTCAGCGTCAGGGACGTTTTCCTTTAACAGCGGATGGAGGCGAGCAGCTGGGCCGCCAGCCGGAGCCTGTGCGCGGGGAGTCACCTGTCAGAACGAGGTGCGGCCGCCCGCAAAGCGCCCTCAGCTAGACCCCTCCCAGGGGCCGCCCTGCCGGCCCCCACCCGCCGCCTCGGAACCTTCGGCGCCGCCCGGCTCGAGGGACAGCAGCGGAGGGGCCACCGTGCCCGTGACCGGCCCTGCGGGGCAACTTGGGCAGAAGGAGGCCCAGCCTCCGGCCGCCCTCCCCTCGCTACCTCCTCCACGCTCGGCCCGTCTTGTGGTTTATTCCTTCCTCAGGTCGCTTTGCCCAAACAGCAAGCCCGGGTCTAGAACCTTCCAAGTGCGGCCATGGAGAACTCTGCCCGGCTCCGCCCCGTTCCCCCTCCCCCTCCCCCTCCCTCCCCCTCCCCTCCCCTCCCCTCCCCTCCCACTACCCTCCCTCCCCTTGGGTGTGGAAGGGCAGGAAAGCCTGGCGAAGACTCACAGAGGCTTCTGGCCTCGCAGGCGAGCAGCGGCGTTTCTGGAGAGCTCTTCCAGGAGAGCTGGGCCCAGACCCGACCCCCTCAGCCCAAGGCTTGTTGGCTGATGAGCCGCGGGACCACAGGCGCCCGGGCCTCTCCCCCAGGCCTGGCCGAGCTCACACCGCGCCCGGCCCCCTCGCTGGGTGCCCCTGCCCCGTGCGGACGCACAAGCGCGCTCCCCACTCGCCCTTGATCTCGCTGTGGGGCCGTGGTCCTCTTCTCCACAGTGGCCCAGGCAGGCGGCAGCCGGGCCACGGGGCGCCGGGCGGGAGGAGGGGCCGGGCGGCGGCTGGTGGGCGCCCGGCGGCGCAGTACGTGGATGGCAGCGCCTGGGAGCCCCGGGCCACCGAGAAGCGTGTCCGGGGAGTCTCAGCGTTCCTCTGGGGTGCGAACTCCCCACGGTGACCCTGGGGGCCTTGCGCTGGGTGTGGCCGGTGGCTGCGGGCCTGTGGCCCTCACGTGGTGCCCCCCGGGCCTGGCCCCTCGCACCCTGAGTCCTCTAGAGCGCAGGGCCTCTGGCTCCCGAAGTCCTTCAGGGTCAGAAGCCCCCTGTTCCCGTGGGGGTGGCCGCCGGGTGGGGGGTGGCCGTGGGTGGGGCCCCACCCGGAGCTCCAGGGGCCTCTGCAGGGGTTGGTCGGGGAGGCTTGTTAGGAAAAGCAGGTTCCTGTGAATGAATGAACGGGGGTCAGGGGTCAGGGGTCAGGGACTCCCCCGGTGCTGCCCGCTGGCGGCCCGGCCCGGACGGGCACAGCCAGCTCCCCGTGCACGCAGGGACGCCCGAAGCTCCCAGCGCGGCTGTCCTAACTCACCGGCTCAGGTCAGCTCTGCCGCCGCCGCGAGTGACCATCCAGAGAGTGTGCAAAAGCCAGTACAGACGGTCCAGCACTGTCTTCTGCTGTCCCCACTGTACCCCCGCTGTCCCTGCTGTCCCCACTGTCCCCGTGCAGCTGTCCCAGCTGTCCCCACTGTCCCCAGCGTCCACTGTCCCCTGCTGTCCCCTGTCCCCGCTGTCCCACTGTCCCCACTGTCCATCCCGCTGTCCTCTGTCCCCCACTGTCCCCACTGTCCCCGCTGTCCTGCTGTCCCCACTGTCCCTGATGTCCCCGCTGTTCCCCATGTCCCTGCCCACTGTCCCCCCGCTGTCCCTGCTTGTCCCCCGTTGTCCCCGCTGTCCCCGCTGTCCCGCTGTCCCCCGCTGTCCTCGCTGTCCCCACTGTCCTCGCTGTCCCCGCTGTCCCCACTGTTCGCTGTCCCCATGTCCCCCTGCCCCACTGTCCCCGCTGTCCCCACTGTCCCCCGCTATGTCCCCGCAGTCCCCCTGTCCCTGCTGTCCCCGCTGTGTCCCCGCTGTCCCCTGATGTCCCCGCTGTCCCCACTGTCCCCACTGTCCCATGTCCCCGCTGTCCCCGTCTGTCCCCGCTGTCTCGCTGTCGCTGTCCCGCTGTTCCCCACTGTCCCTGCTGTCCCCACTGTGCGCTGTCCCCACTGTCCCCATGTCCCAGCTGTCCTCGCTGTCCCCGCTGTCCAGCTGTTCCCACTGTCCCTGCTGTCCCTGCTGTCCCCACTGTCCCCGCTGTCCCTGCTGTCCCCCGTTGTCCCCGCTGTCCCCCACTGTCCTCGCTGTCCCCCGCTGTCCTCGCTGTCCCCACTGTCTCCTGCTGTCCCCGCTGTCCACATGTCCCGTCCCGCTGTCCCCAGCGTCTGTCCCCGCTGTCCTCGCTGTCAGCTGTCCCCTGTCGTCTCCTGCTGTCCCCGCTGTCCCACTGTCCCCCGCTGTCCCCCGCTGTCTCCACTGTCCCCCGCTGTCCCCCACTGTCTGCTGTCCCCATTGTCCCCCTCTGTCCCAGCTGTTCCTGTGTTCCCGCTGTCCCAGTTGTCCCTACTGTCCCCGCCTGTCCCCGCTGCCCCCTGCTGTCTCCACCCCCCGCTGTCCACACTGTCCCCTGCTGTCCCCCACTGTCCCCCGATGAGGTTGGTTAATGGGGTGCACAGCACACGAGAGAGTTGGCTGTTTAAGGCTAATGGTCCCACAATTTTACCAACTCCCGCTTTCACTCCCAAAGCTGATGGGCTCCAAGGACACCTGTCTCCCTGTCCACCTGTCCGGGCCTTGGGCCTGGCTCGAGGGCCACCGCCGGTCAGGGGCTCCGGAGTCTGCCGTCCATCGACACCCGGGCACTGCACGGGACGCACCGCAGCTCCACAGTCCACAGTGACCAGATGTCTACTTCTGTTTGATGGACCAGCGACCAGACGCTGGGAATTCAGGTTCAGAATGTGTGGTCAGAACAGAGATGGGGGGGTGCCAGGGGGGGCTCAGTCGGTTGAGCCCTGACTTTGGCTCAGGTCATGATCTCACGGTTCGTGGGTTCGAGCCCCGTGTCGGGCTCTGTGCTGACTGCCAGCTCAGAGCCTGGAGCCTGTTTCTTTTCTTTTTTTTTTTTTTTTTTTTGAATGTAATACATTTTATTTTATTTTATTTTATTTATTTTTTTTTACAAATAGTTTATTGTCAAATTAGTTTCCACATAACACCCAGTGCTCATCCCCACAAGTGCCCTCCTCCATGCCCACCCCTCCTCCCCCCCACATCCACCAGTCCTCAGTTTTTGTCAGCATTCAAGAGTCTCTCATGGTTTGCCTCTCCCCCTTTCCCCCACCATTTCCGCCCTTCTTCTCCCCCTTGGTCCTCTGTTAAGCTGCTCCTAATCCTCCTATACGTGCACACATATGATATTTGTCCTTCTCTGCCTGACTTATTTCGCTCAGCATAACACCCTCAAGGTCCATCCATGTTGCTACACATGGCCAGATTTCATTGTTTCTCATTGCCATGTAGTATTCCATGGTATAGATAAACCACATCTTCTTGATCCATTCATCTGTTGATGGACACTTAGGCTCTTTCCATGTTTTAGCTATTGTGGAGAGTGCTGCTATGAACATTGGGGTACATGTGCTCCTATGCATCAGCATTTCTGTATCCCTTGGGTAAATTCCTAGCAGTGCTATTGCTGGGTCATAGGGGAGTTCTATTGTTAGTTTCCTGAGGAACCTCCACACTGTTTTCCAGAGGGGCTGCACCAGTTTACATTCCCACCAACAGTGTAGGAGGGTGCCCGTTTCTCCACATCCTCGCCAGCATCTAGAGTTCTCTGATTGGCTCATTTTAGCCACTCTGACTGGCGTGAGGTGGTATCTCAGTGTGGTTTTGATTTGTATTTCCCTGATGAGGAGGGATGCTGAGCATCGTTTCATGTGTCTGTTGGCCATCTGGATGTCCTCTTTGGAGAAGTGTCTGTTCATATCTTCTGCCCATTTCTTCACTGGGTTGTTTGTTTTTCGGGTGTGTAGTTTGGTGAGTTCCTTGTAGATTCTGGATATCAACCCTTTATCTGATATGTCATTTGCAACTATCTTTTCCCATTCCGTTGGTTGCCTATTAATTTTCTGGGTTGTTTCCTTGGCTGTGCAGAAGCTTTTAATCTTGAGGAGGTCCCAACAGTTTATTTGCCTGGAGCCTGTTTCACAGTCTGTATCTCCCTCTCTCTCTGACCCTCCCCTGCTCACGCTGTCTCTCTCTCAGAAATAAATAAAACATTAAAAAATATTTAGAAGAGCAGAGATGGGGGGAAGCCTACATAAACAGGACACAGACATTTGGACCTGCATGTGTAGACACGATGAAACAACCCCATAACTCCATCAGCTTCGGGGTTAATCATGTTGGCACCTTCCTGACTCTTCAAGCACATCTAGAGGGCTTTCTGCCCTCCCTGCTTGTCCGGCCGACCCCAGTGAAGCCGCGGTTTCGTCCTGCATCCCCGCCGCGCCGCCAGCCACTCCCCAGGTCCTGGAACCCAGCCCGGGAATCACCTTGCGATGCTCAGGACACAGGGCAGGGCGTCCGGCCACGGGCCCGTCCCGCTGCAGCCCCAGCGCGGCACCCTGGGTACCCCCAGGCAGAGTCCCCAGTGCCCCAGATGGGGCGCGCCAGGGCACACACAGGGCACGCTTGCCTTCTGTGTTTCACCATGAACCCCCACCCGTTCGCCAAAGCAAGTGGCCCTAAGTGTCACACATGGGCGTGTTTGTCTCCTGTACGGGTGTATTTTACTCATTCTTTTGGGAAAGCTCTATAACAGGCTGGAAACACAGTCAATCTAAGTTGGAACGAGCAGCCCTTCCCCCCAACTTCTGAACACGATCCTCTCGGCCCCTGGAGCCCCGTCCATCCTTCCCCACATCTGGATGTGACCCCCACGGCCCCTGGAGCCCCGTCCATCCTTCACTACATCTGGACACAACGCCCATGGACCCTGGAGCGCCGTCCATCCTTCCCCACATCTGGATGTGAACCCCACGGCCCCTGGAGTCCTGTCCCACATGTGCCTGAGAAGCAGCCAGAAGCCTTGTTGAAGCCCCTTGGGTTCGCCAACAAGTGAGCAAGCCCTGTGCGGCCAACTGTAATTTAGGAAGCAGGTGATCCCTTCTCCACCCTCCCTCCATTCTAAGAACGGACCCACGATTATGTGTTAAATATGATTCAAATCTGCAGGGAACAGTGACTCAATAAGCGTGAAAAAATTAATGAAAAGCTTAATTATTATAATAATACCATTAAAATCTAATAAAGAAAGAAAAAAGTTGATTTCATTTTATTTTAGCTTGGGCATCTAATATCTTTTTCCCCCCTTTAGCAGAACCGTAATTAATTTAGACTTGGATTTTTCAGAAAAGCTAAATTATAGGCTTTAGTACTTGAAAATGTCCAAAGAGGAGCAGGCGCACAAAGCAAGGCCCGTGGAGGGGAAGGCGCGGGGCGGGGGGCCGGCCCGGGGGCGCCTCCCAAGGCTGCCATCGCCCGTAGGTACCGTCCTCCCCCTGCGTCTAAATATTTATGACTCTGTGGCTGTTCCGAGTCCTGCGATGGCTTCCAAGCCACAAAGCATGTAGGTGTTTTAAGGCTCAGGATATTAATTCAATTAACAACAGCGCAGGAGCCCTCGGAAACCGCAGGTGGTGCCACGCCTCCGCCCACGGCCTGCCGGGGCCCACACCCCCAGACACGCCAGCCGCTCGTCACCGGGACCTCCAGGGCCAGCGTTCCCGACTTAATTTTCAAATGGAAGGAACATATTTCTATGTTTGTGACTGTTTCTGGTGAACTCTGCGCAGGAGGCTCCCCGCGGGGTCAGCCGGCCCGTGGTTGGAGGCTGGGGGCCGGACCTCGGCCCCGCGGCAGTGTCTTCACTGGAAACTGGGTTATTTTTGTAATAATTCCTAGTGCTAATTCGTTTTAAAGGGCATATCTGCTTGCCTCCTGTGCCCACTTCTCCTTAGACATTCAGGGAAGGCTTTAGGATTATTAATTCAACAAATGTTTCTTGAACACATACTGTATGGCAGACCCCATATTAGACACTGAGAAGTCAAATTTAAATGAGCATCAGATTAGTGAAAGGCTAATTAACTCAGCTGATTGCTGTCATGTGGCTGACGCCCCCTAAGGACGCTGGCTGCCCCTCGGGCTGACGGTCAGGCCTTCCCAGGGTTTATTTCTTCTGGTTTGGGCAGCAGTGACCAGTCACTAAATGCCGTCAATCCCGGGTCTAGTTGCTGGTGGACGATTCTCCGTGGCCAGCTGTAGGCTGCATGGCCACGCCCACTGGCCGGACCAGGCTGCAGGGGGTCCCATCCTGGGCCACCTCATTGCCACCAAATAGCAGAACTCAGTGTGCAGGCAGGAAGCAGGGACCCGGCAGCTGTCCCGCTGGCCTGGGGTCGACTGTAAGGAACGCGGTGTGCCTGGGTCTGTGTGGGTGTTAGAGCTGACAGCCAGGCCCCCAGGACGGCTGGTGGCCCTCTCAGAGGAGGGGCCTGGGGTGTGGTCCCCACCGGCTCCCTGGGGGGACGCTGTGTGTGCCTTGGGCACGAGACAAGGGCTGGACCTCTCTGGTCAAGAAAGGCACGTGTCCAGTGAAACCCAGAGGCGATCGCACAGGCAGACATTCTTCACAGATAAAGAAGCAGAGGTGATGGCTGGCAGGCCCCAGCCCCGACCCTGTCCTGGTCCTGTGCCGGGGTACCCCCCAGAGGAGCACCTCTTTGTCCCCCGACGAAATCCCCAGGAGCTTCCCCGCACCATTTCCATCGCACCCCGGGCTTCCCAAATCCCCACGCTTCTAGCCCAGAGAAACAAGAGGCTGGCGGCTTGGTCACTGGCTCCATCCTGGACTTCGTTTTTTGTTTTTTTTTTTAATTTCTAGGAGAGAGAGAGAGCAGCGTGAGCAGGGGAGGGTCAGAGAGAGAGGGAGTCACAGACTGAAACAGGCTCCAGGCTCTGAGCTGGCAGTCAGCACAGAGCCCGACGCGGGGCTTGAACCCACGAACTGCGAGATCATGACCTAAGTGAAAGCCGGACGCTTAACCGACTAAGCCACCCAGACGCCCCCATCCTGGACTTTGTTTGAACGGAGCCCTTAATGCTAGAAAACGACCTCCCTGGGACCCCAGCAAACACGGCCACCATGTTCTGTGTTCATGAGGACTTCACAACCAGGTCTCAATCCTGGCTGCTCGTGAACATGGACACGTGGAAGACTCTGGAGAGCATGCCACAGGGACCCGCGCCTGGCACAGCCCAGGGCCCGGTCAGGACGCGGTCTGAGGCTGCCGCGGGTTTGCCGCGAGGACTTTGGCAGCCAGGGTTGAGAGCCCCCAGCCCAACAACTCACCATGTTTCTAAATGGCTTAGATATTGAGAGAGAGAGAGAGAGAGAGAATTGAAACGACATGTGTTCCCATTTTCAGGTTCTGAATCCCTGTGGTCTCAGTGATGTCCTGCTTTACGTAGCTTCTCCGAACTCCTGGGACCTCAGCCTTTAAGTCAACGTAGCTGTAGAAACGATGCCCGTCTGTAGATACCGCTGTGGATGTGTGCACACATGCCCGCCACCAATTCTTACGAACGGCTCTAACACCTCACGGCAGTTAACTTGGGGAAAAAGTGGTGGGCAAACCAAGGCATGTTTAGGTTTTGGCAACTGAGTCGGGCATTCGGGTTTGGAAGTGCACTCCGAGGGCACTTTGCCAAGCTCCTCCCCCACGTTGCTGAAGCCGTGTGCATCTGAGGGGAAGCATGGGCCATATGCCCGGGACGTGTTTACACATAAGTCATCAGCGTATTTTGTAAGAAATATTTGGTGCTCAGAAAGCCTTCTCACCTGGCTTCTACATCTTCAGCTTTGGAAACAGGAGGTTGTAGCTGAAAAGACAGACACAGAATTGTCATACGTGTGTATGGGTTGTGCGATGACTGAGGCACCCAGTTCCTGAAGGAGCCGGACGAAGTGGGAGGGACTCACCACCGAAGAGAGAGATTCCAGACCCAGACCCTCGCCTGCATTTACCCCTGCACCATGGTGGGAGACAGATTCCTTTAGGAGAAGGATTCGTTCACGCTATGGAGGGACACAGAAAACACCTGTTGTGCTCTCTGTTTTTTTGAAACAGGTTGTCTTATATATAATCAAAATTATGAGTGGTTGAAACCTTCTGTCCAGCGTCCGCACGGAGATCACAAGCAGGAGGAACACCACAGAGCAAGGACTTGGCTTTTGCTGCGGCTACACTGGGCGTCCGCTCCTGCCTGGGGCTTGGCCAAGGTCAGGGCTCAGCTTGGGGTTTACGTTTCTCCCTTTCACGGGGACACTGCACCCACTGCTCTGGCTGTGTGCTCCCCATCGGTGCCACAGCGACCCCTCAATTTTCAGAGTGAAGTGCGTTCGTCGGAGCCTGTGAAGTCCAGAGCTCCGTGTGTCCTTGAACAGCTGCTGGGCTCCGACTGGTTCCCGAAGTCAAAATAGCAGATGTACCAGCCTAACAAGGACCAGGGCCGAGCGCTTTGGGGAAAACTGGAAATGTCATGTTGGCGAACGTCACAGAAGCCAGGAACTGACGGGACACTGGTTTCTGAGAAGGTGAGGTCCTGGGGGGAGGTGCTGGCCTGTGCCCGAGATGGCGTCTCATCCCAGCCCCCCCGCCACCGCGTGTCCCCGCCCGCATCAGCGGGGGAAGAGGGACCTGCCCCGTGCACACTAGTGAGTCAGGCTTGAAAGCTGAGTGAATCTAAACATGACTTCAGGTCTCCAGCGCTGTTGCCCACCTCCAGGGACAGGAGACGAAGCTTCTGGAAGGTCTCCTGTCCCCAGCGGGATGGCCCTTGCAGCCTGGCTCTCAGCTCAGCCACCAGCGTCAACACCCTGGAGGCCGCCTTCGAACGCAGGGTCCTGCCCCCCCACCCCCAGGACTCCTAAACCACAGTTTGGGAGGGGGCTGGTTATTTTCAATGAACTAAATTTTGAGAGTTACTCATGCACATGGGAACAGACCGGCTCAAGCCTTTCCAGCTCACTGGAACGTGCAAGAATATATTTGGTTCGAGAACGACAAGACACCCAGACTGAATCTCCAGCCCAAGACTTGTGTTTTGGTGCTTTTCCGTATAGAACCTTTCAAATTAAGGGGCCCTCATCTGCCTGTGGCCATTTCTGGAAAGGCCGTCATAACGGAGAGATGTTCACATCACTGCAGCAGCCCCGCTTTCTCAACGACCTTCCCTTCTGAGGCCTGTGCCATCTGGAGCGGAGGTGTCACTTGGCATCCCTGTGATGCCGGTAATCGTTGGCTGAGGATTAGGAGCGCTCAGTGCTGAGCTCAGTGCTGAGCGGGTGACGGTGCCAGGGTAGATCCGCTCGGCTCCCGAGGGCGGCGGCGGCTGGGTGGGAGCGCTGGCGAGAACGCTGAGGCGCAGCGACGGGCCCCCCGGAGCCCCGGGGCCGCAGCGTGCAGACTGGGCACTGCGCTCTCTCCAGGGCTCGTCCCCACTGGCAGCGGCCAGCCCGCCATCCTCGGCTGTGCTCACAGAGGTCTCACCAGACACGCGCTGCGTCCCCAGACGCGCCTGGTGCAGCCGACCTGACCGCAGGCTGGCCTCACGGGCTCTCCGAACGCCCCTGCACCTGCTGGCCCCCGACCCGGAACCCGCCCACAGGTGCTGCCGGGACTTTGGGGATGACGGGGGACTCACTTCCAGCCCCTGTGCGTGCGTGCGTGGGTCCTCAGTGCCCCCCCAGCTCGACTTGTCCCCGCAGACCTGTGGGTGCTGCTAAGTTCCCACCCTGTGCTGGGGGCTGAAGAGATAAATGACCTCAAATGGGGGAGCCAGCCGGCAGTGTGACCCTTACCCTGAAGTACCCGAGTCTAGACGGGCGGCTCCCAGCACGCTGGGGGACCGGGTGCTGCTGGCAGGGTCCTGGAGAGCAGATCCGTGCGTCCCAGCCTCAGCGCGCACCTTCAGAGTGAGGAAGGCGCACCTGGGGTGTGTCCTGGGAGTCTGCCTGCCTCACAGGGCGCTGGGGGTCTACACCGGGGGAGGGGCCGGAGGGGAGGGCCTCTCTCTCTCTCTCAAAAATAAACATTAAAAAAAAAATAAAAGAAACAACAAAACCATCTTCCAGAACATCTGTACCCTTTACACTCTCACCAGCCATGTATGAGTGAACTAACTCTCCCACATCCTTGCTAGCATTTGGTGGTTTCACTATGGTTTTAATTTTAACATTTCTGATAGATGTGCAATGATGTCTCGTTATGATTTCAGTTTGCATCTGCCTATTTGCTAATGATGTTGAATATATTTAGGTGTTTATTTTCCATCTGTATATCTTCCTTGGTGAAATGTTTTCCATGTCTTTTTCCCATTTTCTATTTGGATTATTTTTTTTTTTTTTAAACATTGAGAGGTGAGAGCTCTTTATACAATTCAGATACTTTTGGCGGCTACTTCGTTGGTACATAAATTCTATCAGCCTGTCTTTTCATACAGTTAAGAGAGATTTTTCAGAGTTAAGATTTTTAATTTTGATAAAGTCTTATTTATCAATTTTACCTTTTATGAATCATGTTTTGGGATTTATTTGCTTAGCCATGGATTCCAAAGATTTTTCTGGTGTTCTTTTTCCCTAAAGTTGTAAAATTTAACATTTTACATTCAAGTCTGATATATTTTAACTTAATTTTTATATCTAATGTGAAACTTAGGTCAGGGTTTGTTTTTCTGCATACAGACGTCCAACTGCACCTAGCATCATTTGTTGAAGGACTTTCCTCTCTACATTGGATTACTTTCGAGCTTTTATCAAAAATAAGTTATGCATATCAGTGTGGGTCAATTTCTAGGCTTCTATTTTGTTCTATTAATCCGTGTGACTATCCACCCACCAATATACCCAGTATGGATTACTGGACCTATAAGAAGTCCAGAAATGGCTTGGACTGGTTTCTTCAAATTTATCCTTTTTCATTAAAACAGAAACAAGAACAAAAACAACCTCTTCTAGTTCCTTTCTGTTCCATATAATTTTTGAATACTATTCTCTATATCTACAAAAACCTTGTTAGGACTCTAATAGATATTGCATTAAACCATCCTTTCACTTGTAATCTGTCTCCATTGTTATGTTTGAACTTAGTTTCTTGTACTCAGCATAGACTTGACTCCAGTTGTTTAAATCCCCAATCTCTGCCTTTTAATTGCTATATTTAGATCATTTACTTTTAATGTGTTTGCTGTTGTATGAGGAACTCATGCTGCCATTTTATTCTTTTTTTTGTTTGTTTGTTTCTCTCTTTCTTTTTTTTTTCTCTTTTCCTATGGGTTACTTAGACATTATTTTAGGGGCACTTGGGTGGCTCAGTTCATTAAGCATCTGACTTTAGCTCAGGTTATGATCTCTAGGTTCATGGGTTCAAGACCCATGTTGGGCTGTAGGCTGACAGTTCAAAGCCTGGAACCTGCTTCCTATTCTGTATCTCCCTCTCTCTCTCTGCCCCTTCCCTGCTCTCTCTCAAAAATAAATAAACATTAAAATTTTTTTTAAAATACAGTTTTGCTATGTATACAGTATTTTTTAATGCATTTCTTTGTTTAGCCTTCAGTGTGGGTGCTTTAAGTGTTGCATCACTTCTATAATCTCTCAGCATCTATTTGTATTAAAAAATACGATGCTGTCATCGGGATCACTTTTCCTGTAGGGAAGGTGTTGTTTCCCTCTCTTCTCTTTCAGAGCTTTTCACCACCTTTAAGTCCCAGAAGGTTGATAATGATGTGTTTTGGATAAACTGGAAGCATTTTGTTCTGCCAGCCTTTTAATTCTGAGGAAGTGTTGCTTAGCTTCTAGCAAACTTTGCATTATGCTTTTCCCGTATTTGGGAAATATCCAGCCATTATCTCTGGGCGAGGTTTCTGGTTGCCTCTGTGACCTGTGGTGGTGAGGTGTATTCCACTGTGTCCCTCAGGTCTCAACAGTCTGGTGACAATTTCATTTTTTATCCAGTGTTCAGATTGAGGCATTTCCAGTATTCCGTCTTCAAGCTTACTGAATCTGTTCCCTCCATGTTGATGTCAAGTACAGCCATTGATTTTTTTTCATTAAAGTTGTTTTATGTCTAGTTCTATGATTTCCTATTTTTCTGAGACTTTCCATTTTCTTCTTTTTTAATGTTTATTTTTAAAAAATTTTTAATGTCTTATTTATTTCTCAGATAGAGAGAGAGGCAGCATGAGCAGGGGAAGGTCAGAGAGAGAGGGAGACACAGAAGCGGAAGCAGCTCCAGGCTCTGAGCTGTCAGCACAGAGCCCTATGCGGGGCTCGAACCCACAAGTTGTGAGAACATGACCTGAGCCAAAGTTGAAGGCTTAACCGATTGATCCTCCCAGGTGCCCCTTAATGTTTATTTTTGAGAGAGAGAGAGCCAGTGAGGAGGGGCAGAGAGAGAGAGAGGGAGACACAGAATCCCAAGCAGACTCTGAGCTGTCAGCACAGAGCCTGATGCGGGGCTCAAACTCATGCACCACAAGATCATGACCTGAGTCGAAGTTGGACACTTAACCAACTGAGCCCCCCAGGGGCCCCCAATTTTCTTCTTTAATTTCAATCATGTTAATATTGTTCATTGAAGCACTTTGATCATGGCTGCTTTGAAATCTTATCAAGTGATGCTCATTCCTTCATCACCTCATCACTGGTATTTACTGATCACCCCCTTCCCATTCAGTTTGAGACCTTCCTGGTGTGCAGTACAATGAATGATTTTTAAAAGATATTATTTATTTATTTATTTATTTATTTATTTATTTAGAGAGCAAGGGAAGGGCAGAGAGAGAGAATATCCCAAGCATCTCCACACTCAATGCAGAGCCTGACACAAGGCTCGATCTCATGAACAGTGAGATCACGACCTAAACCAAAAATAAGAGTCGTATGCTCAAGTCGAAATCAAGAGCTACCCAGGTGTCCTGATGAGTGATTTTTGCCTGAAACCTCCATATTTTGGTGTCAGGTTGTAAGACTATGGACCTTGATCACACTGCTGACTCAGCTGGCTCCTCTGATAGCAGTGCAGCAGGGGAGGGTGAGGAGATAGTCTGGTTTCCTCACTGATGTTGAAAGGGGGTCCTCACTGCTGCCATGCGGGATGGGCGCTGCCAGGTGGCCCCCAGTGCCCTCATGGTGCGGTGGCCTGCTGGGCAGGGATGAGCATCCCGACCCTCTGCTGGGCTTCCTCTGACACCACCCCAGTAGAAGGGGAGGCTCATGCCCTGGTTGCCTCCGACAGCCCCAAGAATCTCTCTGTCTCCCTATTCAGCTTTCTCTGCCAGCACCTGGCAGGGGACTGGGTGTCTCATCACAGCCCCACAGGGTGGAAGTCCAGGCCCCTCACTGCACCGTGGGTGGTGTGTGTCCAGTAGGGGCCCAGCTTTTACGTGCCACTCGGCTGGGGTAAAGAGGTTACTCTGTGAAGTGGACCGTCCTGCTGGGCTTCTCCTTTCCTACTCCTTTGACCTGAGAGAGCCAACTTTCCTTGGGCTTTTTCTGCCCTGGGGTCATTCCAGGGCTGCCATCTCCCGGGGTATATGAAGCAGAGGGAAATCCAGAGAACTCGCCACCACCACCTCACACCTTGGACACCCAGGTCCTTCTCTCCTATCTCTGACTTCCAGACTCTTCGTGCTTTTATTTAATATATAAAACCCAGAGCTTTCAGTGATAGGAGCAGGGAAAGAATGTTCATTTTTCTCCCAAAGAGTTTCTTTTATAATTCTTAGGGCTGCCGCCATCTTGAAAACCAGTCTGGACTTCCTGTTTGGAAGGCGTTGACTGTCTGGGCCACCTCTGTGATACGTCAGCCCGGTCTTGTATAAAGTGCTCCTTATTTTTAATATCACAAATCTCTTAAAGGCACATAGTGTTAGATGGTGAGTTTTCATCATTTGTCAAAAGTTCCTGTAGTACCAAAAATGCCATTTAACACCAAATGCATCCTACTCTTCTTTCTTTTCTATTCTAAATTCTTCTTCTTACCCCAACATTTCTTGCTCTCCTCTCCTTCTCTTTTTATATCCCACCCAAACCACTGGGCTCTAACCTCCTGGCTAGGTGGCCGGGAGCTGGGCAGCCCACCGTGAGTCATGTGCAAGAACCTGGCACCAGGCTGGTCCTTTCTCACTGTGGCCACGTTGTGAGTACAGAAGGTGACAAGTTACTCTCTCAAAAATAAATAAACATTTCTTAAAAATTAAAGAAAAGAGGTTCCTGGGTTGTTCAGTTGCTTAAGCATCTGACTTTGGCTCAAGCCATGATCTCACCGTTTGTGAGTTCGAGCCCCGTGTCGGGCTCTGTGCTGACAGCTCAGATCCTGGAGCTGCTTCGGATTCTGTCTCCCTGTCTCTCTGCCCCTCTTCTGCACACTCTCTGTATCTCTCTCAAAAACTAACATTAAAAAAAAAAAAAGAAAGAAAGAAAGAGGGACGCCTGGGTGGCTTAGTCGATTAAGCGTCTGACTTTCGCTTAGGTCATGATCTCGCGGTTCGTGAGTTCGGGCCCCGCGTCGGGCTCTGTGCTGACTGCCAGCTCAGAGCCTGGAGCCTGTTTCAGTCTGTGACTCCCTCTCTCTCTGACCCTCCCCTGCTCACGCTGTCTTTCTCTCTCTCTCCTAGAAATAAATAAAAATATTTAAGAAAAAAAAGAAAGAAAGAACCAGAGGGTGACAAGCGAGGGCGTTTTCATGTCTGCCATGTGTCATGTGTAGAACCTTGTACATCACTAAGCCAGCAGTCCTGAGGAAGGTTTAGAACATTCCGTGGACTCCAGGGACCAGGGTGGGTAAGCAACCGGCGTGGAACTATGGTCGATGTGATCATCAGGAAATGACAAATCTGCATTTGCAACGTTGTGAGGACACCTCTAAATGCCTTAATCAGGACCCAGAATCATACTCTGTGTCTCTTTGTTCTCACTACTTGTCTCGGTCCATCGCTGGAGCTCCTTTGTCACATTCATGGCTTTGTCCACAGCACCTGGAACTGGGTAAGTGCTCCATTCATCAGAAAAAAGGAATGAATGAAGGCATTCTTCATCGATGCATTTTCCTTTAGAAAAACATTTTTTTTACAAATAGTTTATTGTCAAGTTAGTTTCCATATAACACCCAGTGCTCATCTCCACAAGTGTCCTCCTCCATGCCCCCCCCGACACACCCATCAGCCCTCAGTTTGTTCTCAGCATTCAAGAGTCTCTCATGGTTTGCCTCCCACCCTCTCCCCCACCATTTCCCCCTTCTTCTCCCCCACGGTCCTCCGTTAAGTTCCTCCTAATCCTCCTATACGTGCACACATACGGTATTTGTCCTTCTCTGCCTGACTTATTTCGCTCAGCATAACACCCTCAAGGTCCATCCATGTTGCTACACAGACCAGATTTCATTGTTTCTCATTGCCATGGAGTATTCCATGGTATAGATAAACCACATCTTCTTGTTCCATTCGTCCGTTGATGGACACTTAGGCTCTTTCCATGTTTTAGCTATTGTGGAGAGTGCTGCTGTGAACATTGGGGTACATGTGTCCCTAGGCATCAGCACTCCTGTGTCCCTTGGGTAAATTCCTAGCAGTGCTATTGCTGGGTCATAGGGGAGTTCTAGTGTTAGTTTCCTGAGGAACCTCCACACTGTTTTCCAGAGGGGCTGTACCAGTTTATATTCCCACCAACAGTGTAGGAGGGTGCCCGTTTCTCCACATCCTCGCCAGCATCTAGAGTCCTCTGATTTGCTGATTTTAGCCACTCTGACCGGCGTGAGGTGGTATCTCAGTGTGGTTTTGATTTGTATTTCCCTGATGAGGAGGGATGCTGAGCATCGTTTCATGTGTCTGTTGGCCATCTCAGAAAAACATTCTTGACTATGAACAGCACTTATGGACCTGAGACTCTGCCTACCTTCCTGCAAACATCTTTTCCTCAATGACACGTTCAATCACTTGTGACATCACAGCAGGTCCCAACAAGCTTTCACAAACAGGTCAGAGACCTAAGCGAAGAGTATGACCCTCAAGGAACCGAGTTCAAAAGTTTTCCAAAAGCAAATTCCAAGTACACCCACAAATGTACTTTTAAAGGCAGATATGATCTGTAGTCATATGAAAATGCAAATTTACTTCCACAGCTGAGACCCATGTATTTCTTAGAATCGCTCCCAAGCCTGCCATGTTGAAGATGTGGGCATGCGCTGAGGGCCTCCCTGAGCAACACTGAGACACTGGCCAGAAGCAAGACCCAGGGGCCCAGGAGTGCGATGCCGGCCTCGAGCAAGGTGAAAAGCTGGAGTCAGTGTGCAGGTCACCCAGACCTGAACATCTCAGGGACAGAATAGATCCAGATATTTAAAAAAATAACTAAGTATAAAAGGCAATTTCCCATCCCAAGAGTTAGTTAATATTGGACAAAGGTTATTAGTGTAGAACTTGACTTTTCTGAAATTTTAACATTAAATAAAGAAATGGCCCCAATTCCAAGGATTATTTTATGGCTGGCTGGTCAGCTGGATGTGGTTTTTAAGAGCTCTCTGCTCGCAGATCATACGCGAGTCTGTGACTCCCGCAGACGTGGAGAGTGGAGCATCTGCAGGGAACAGAGAGTTTGCTGCTTGCCTCTGCCTTCCTCTCCTCCTTGGCCGGAGTGAATGTTTGGCAATTTGCAAAATAAATAGCACAACATTTCTGAGTACTCAATTCTGTGCTGACAGATATACAAATGTGGAGAGCATTAGGGAGGCATCCAGCATTTTCAATAATGCATGCTTTCCATCGCTTAATTATTTTCAAAACATCTGTTGTAGAAAAAGATGCTCCAGAGGGGAATTAAAAAGTCAAATGTGTCCGTCGCTGTGCTAGTCTTGTTCTACTCTCTGAAGAGGACCCAGAGACCAAAGGGGCACAGTGCCCAGGGCGCCCAGTAAGATGGAGAAGAAGCCGGCCCGGCATCGCCCTCCGTTGTGGGACAGCAGGTGGGGTGCGTTGAGAGAGGTCACCCCTGGCTGACGTGTGTGCCCCCGCTGGCTCTAAGCCCGGCAGCATCGCCCTGGAAGGGCCGGGCTGCCCAGTGACGAGCACAGGACTTGTTCCGTGCACGGGGCACAGGAGTGCTGCGTCGGTGCATAATAGGCACAGCAGGTGGCTGGCCCAAGGGCTCAGAAGCAGGGGGAGGTGACTTAGTAATAGGCGTCATGCCCTCCCACAGAGCTGGCGCCACGGGGTCTTCCGGTTGGGGCAGCCCCATGTGCCCTAGCCAAAGCCGCGCGTCAGGGAAACAAGAAAACGGGGCGAATCGCCTCCTTTGGAAAACCAGGGCGGTTGTAAACTCTGCCAAAGGACGCCCGTGCCAGTGTGCGGATCCTGGGGACTCAGCGCCCCGTGCCAGATGCCTTCCGGAGCCCCCATATAGGGAGGTGGGCCGTCCAGATGTGAACGCAGCCGGTCCGTCTCTCGGCCTGTTGATTGATCACCTGGATAATCTTCCTAACTCACCCTCACGTTCGGCGTTTGCATTCACCCTTCGACGTGGCGCATACAAACAAAAGCTTGGGGTCGCTCCTATCCAGCCCCCCCTGCAAGTCAGCATGTGCTCCGGGTCCAGGCACTTGGAGGACGGGGACGGGGACGGGGCGGGCCTCAGCCAGCGTGCAAGGTCCCGCCTCCGTGTCCCCTGTGCCCCCTGTGCCCGCTGTGCCCGCTGTGCCCCCGTGCCCGCTGTGCCCCCTGTGCCCCCGTGCCCGCTGTGCCCCCTGTGCCCACTGTGCCCCCCGTGTCCGCTGTGCCCCCTGTGCCCGCTGTGCCCTCTGTGCCCCCTGTGCTCCCCGTGCCCCCATGCCTGCTGTGCCTCTGTGCCCTCCGTGCCCGCTGTGCCTGCTGCTGGGCAGGCTGGCATCGCTGCTCATCTAACCCTCCTCTGAATGCCATTCAGTCAAACAGTGTCTTTTTAGATTAGTTTCAACATAGCCTTTCCAGGGTGACAGATAAATAAATCAACCAGCGAGACGGGGGGTGGTGGGGGGGCCCGGGACAGAACGAGCCCTCCCAGAGCAGAGCTTCGCGGGCAGAGCCGTGAGGGCACCGGCCGTCTCCTCGTGGCAGCCGGGGGCTCGAGCACAGCACTTAGTCTGCGTTTCCCCAGATTGCAGACCCCCCGCCCCCGGCTGTGCCCCGTGGATTATACACACGTCCAGTGGACGGACTGCTGTCCTTAGTTTTTTCCTTAATGCCACAGAAATTTCAGCCTCCTCCCCCATAACCTACTCAAATATCAAATATCCCCTAATGCTGGCAACTTCCTTTATTATATTTAATTTAAATCTCTTATGCTTTGGTTTGTTTTTACTAGGATTCAGTGAAAGGAATGTAGGATTTAAAGTTATTTAGAGGCAGTGAGACTTATTTTTTTAAGAAGCCCATGCTTCCATTTCACTGTTTCTTATTTTAGAAAGGAGTATTTAGCTTTGATCTTCACAGTATCGGCCACAGTAACAAATTTACCCACAGTAGAAAATCGGGACCGGGATAGAGTCACTGCTCCCTCACGGACCTCGTTCACCCGGATGGTTATACAAAACTTGGGTCAGTGTACAGACTGTGAGTAAATTAGTGATATAATATTGAAATGGGTTAAAAGTTGTTTTACAAAGAATACGGTTTTCTATTTTCTGTGTCTTGAAAGTCCTAGTGTGAGGAACAAACGACTGGATGGTCACTGCTGGGTTTGGGCACCTTCCCTGCGCCAAACCTCAAACCAGACGGCGGGGCAGCAGGGGCCCACCACGTTCTCCGCCCCCCGGGCTCCCGAAGGAGATGACCCTGCAGAAGGACACGGTCCGATCTGTCTTTTCTAAAATGTCTCAAATGGACAGATTATCCGGGGGGGAAGGGGAGGAAGACATCAGTTAAAGTAATTAGAAATTAATTAGAAATTTGAAAATTCAAGGTTACAGAACTCTCAGGCATCTGAATTTTTTCCTATTCTAACGTAAAGGGAAAAATATGTGTGTATATTTGTGTGTGTGATATATTTATGTATAAATAAAACAGAATTCGATAGTTATAAGGTGCATTGGGAGGCCACAGGGCACCACTTATCACTGCTGAGTTAGTATTTAAGGTGACGAGCATGATATTTGACGCAATGTAAATATGTTCATTAAACATGCATTTACATATTGGGTAATTTTCATATATTTGAAAATTAATTTGTTATTTTAAGAATCAAATCCATAAAAAATAATTCTAATTCTTCATAATATCAGAGGAAGGGCACGTATTTCACCTTAAAGCCTGTGTGTGAAATGTCAGTCACGGGAAGCATGTCACGAGGGGCTGTGTGTGGGGCGTGAACAGGAGCAGACCTCGTCCGGGTGCCCATCGGGGGCCTGCGGGTGGCCGAGCGGTGGCCGTGGCTGCGCAGGGAGCAGAGCCTGTCTACGGGGGGAGCCAGAGACTGTGGAAGGGTGATGCCCGCCTCGGCGGCCATGCGCACCTGCTCCGGGGGCCGGGAGCATGCACACAGCTGACCCGGACACAGACACCCCCACAGGCCTGGGGACCACACGCTGAGGAAAGGAGAGCGCATGGGACAAATACCAGAGGAAAATCAGAGAGAGACAGTGAGGAGTTTCCGACAGGAAATGAAGACACAAAGGCCTTCACTGAAGGGACCTGAAGACAGAGCTGCGAGCCGCGTGCCAGATGGGGGCCAGCTGTCCTCTCGGCCTCGTCGCTGGACACAGCACAGTGCAGGCTTTCAGAGGTCCCGTCAGAGATGCGTGTGCTCGTGGGTGTGCACGTGCATACGTGTCGGTGTGCGTGTGCGTGCACGTGTGTACACATGTGTGCATGTGCATATGTGTGCATGTGCTTGTGCAGACGTGTGGGTGTGCGTGTGCACATGTGTGTGCGTATGCGTGCATCTGCAGGTGTGTGCGTGTGAGTGTTGATGCTTGTAAGTGCATATGCACCTGCACGTCTGTCTTGTATACCTGTGTGCGCTGTATGTGCACCTGTGTGCACTACATATGTGCCCGCATGTTTGTGCACTGCATCCATGTGTGTGCGTGTGTGTGCGTGCGCGTGTGTGGTTGCTGGTTGGCGCCCCTGCTCTGAGTCAGGGAGGCAGAGCCAGTGTGGAAACCAGCAGGAAACGAGGGCCACTGTCCCCGGTGGAGCACGGCCGTCCTGCGTCCGTCTGGAGCCTCCCTGTGCAGACAGGTTATTTTGTCAGAACACGATGAAAAAGTGACACAATAAATTTAAGCACACATTCCTTTTGTTTTCTTCGCATCAGATTTCTTTGCACAGACGCACTTAACATCTGCTCCTACTTGGAGCTCTCAGAAAATGGGGGGTAGAATCGGCATGAGCTTATGGGGCAGCGACCAAAAGGGCATCCGGAAGATGAAGAAGGATCTGGAAGATGGGAAGTGGGGCCGACCTAGCAGGATGGGGGGCGTGATCACAGGGCCTGGGAAGGGAGCCTGGTGGGAGCGACGAACAACGGAAGAAGCCTGAGCCACCAGGAGGGTGTGATCTAGGCTGCGGCGTAGGAAGGACGGTAGGAGCCCTTGACCTTGACAAAGAGAAGACGTGCAGACGCCCTCCCGCGTCCCGCACAGAAGAGCCTGCCTGTCCCCAAACACACAAGCTGGCACAAACCAGAAGGCCCTCACGCCGGAGGGGTCACTGGAAGGGCTGGGGTCCCTGGGCCCTTGCCCCACAGAGGACGCGGTGAGGGGTCTCGGGGAACAGGAGCCACTCAGAGGCACCCCAGCCCCTTCTCTGAGCTCCAAGCACGCCGGTCGAGTTTGTGGCACGATTCTCTGAGAGACGGAGCAGCCCAAGCGGGGAACCCGGAGTCCTTCATGGTTTTCAAACTGGGTTCCTTTCAGTTGGAACAATACAGAGACACCCAGGAACACAATTGTGTCGCGGTACCCCACGTTGCAAATGAGAAAGAAAACTGCAGAATTGTGTTCAGGTATTCAGTCTTAGTAAAGGGTCCCCTTCACTTTCTCCTCCTGAAGCTGCTGGTGTGTTTCTGACCCGAGGCTGTGAATACAGTGTGTACCCCGGGGAGAGGGGGGTTCCCAGCGTGGTGGGTGATGAGCAGAGCCCCACAGGGAGAGGCCTGACCTTGGGGCAGGACTCCCCGGACAGGGCCTGCTCCTCCTTAAAGCGGGGCTGTCCGTAGCCTGGGGTGTCCCCGCACCAAGAGGGGCTGCAGAGCCCCAACTGCAGTCCGGGTGCATGTGAGGGGAGACAGGAGAGAGTTATGCAAACCAGGGGAAACCCAGAAGTCTGTTCAAAGAGAGGAAACCACAAACTACTTTGTGTCTCCTTGCGAACGTGCGTTCATGTGCCGGGTTGGGGGACAGGACTGCTGAGTCCTTATCTTCCACAGCAGAAAATCAACAGGTTCTAATGCTAAAGAATCAGAAAGCAGTGATAGAAATACATTATTAAAAAAATAGAAAGTTAGGGGCTCCGGGGCGCCTGGGTGGCTTAGTCGGTTAAGCGTCCGACTTTCGCTTAGGTCATGATCTCGCGGTTCGTGGGTTCGAGCCTCGCGTCGGGCTCTGTGCTGACTGCCAGCTCAGAGCCTGGAGCCTGTTTCAGTCTGTGACTCCCTCTCTCTCTGACCCTCCCCTGCTCACGCTGTCTCTCTCTCTCTCTCAAGAAATAAATAAAAATATATTAAAAAAAAAAAAAAAGAAAGTTAGGGGCTCCCAGGGGCTCAGTCGGTAAGTGTCCAACCCTTGATTTCAGTTCTGGTCACAATCTCACAGTTTGTGAAATTGAGCCCCACATTGGGCTCTGTGCTGAGAGCTCTCTCTCTCTCTCTCTCTCTCTCAAAATAAATACATAAATGAATGAATAAGTAAATAAATAAACAGTAAATATATATCTTTATAAAGTTAGACCCTAAGGGAAATACCTGAATCAAGAGCTGATGCTTTTACCCAATAGAGAAGAGTTGGAGGTCGCAGTAGAGGTGGGCGGGACGGGAGGGCGTTCACAAAGTTCACCTTGCAGCGCGAGCTGACGTCTGGAACTGAGCACGCATTAATCTGTCTCTAAGCCAGCGGCAGATGGGCGCTGGTGGGGCGGCGAGTGGCTGGGTGCTGGTCCCCAGACTTGTCTCCAGCCCACACACAGCAGCGGGGTCTTCCTCGCGGCAGGCGGCCCGCTATTTGCTCTCTCAGGGCAGTGCCCTGGCTGCGACCACGATGCACGAATGACGGACGCCCTCTAACTACCCAGACTCCTGTGTGGATGGAAAACCTTGTGCATCATTCATCCGTGATCCCTGTGCTTTGTCAGAAGAATGAGGCGGGAGAGTGAATTACATTTGTTGCCCAAGGGAAGGGAATGAGTTCTATGGAGGCGTCAGGGCTTTTCAGTTTAGGGGGTTCGGGTGAATGTAAAAGCTCATGGACAGCAGGAAGCCACAGACCCGTGGTCTCAGTCACCCTCGTGTGCCCAGCTTGCAAAGATGCCCAGAGACACCCACTTTCTCTGCGAGATGAACAGCAGGGACCACGGGCTCCCTGCGTCTTCGGTCAGCTGCCTGTAGGGTTTACTAGGGACATTTGCGATCCCCGAGTGGCCACGATAGTAAGCAGACTTGCCAAACGCCATTGCTATTTAAAAGATAAAGCATGAATTTGAATAAAAAGCGGGCCGTTGTTTCTCTGAAGCCAAAGTCCAAAGCAATAGATTTCACACGCTCTTTCTCTTCTTTGAAGAAAGTGAGACAGGAGACTGTCCAGGAACTTTGGGTTTGGTGTGCAGGAATGAGGCAAGGAAGTGTGAGCGGTCACCACCGGGGGGCCCCCGGGCCAATTGCTCAACAAGGTCCAGATAACTCAGGTTGAAGCACGGCAGGTGACTCAGGGCAAATGCACAATACGGACGCAAAGATCCTAAAGGTGTTCTCGGCTTATCTTGAGAGAGAAGCAGTTGAGTCAGCTTGTTATCTTTGTTCCTTGAGGAAACGCTTATTTTTGCAGAAACTCTTACTGACAGGAAATTAGTTATTTTGTTGCAGTGGAAAAAAGAATGGAGGCGTCCCGAGCTGAGGGGCCTTCTCAGCTACACCTGGTTAATAGTGGAGAACCACCCAGAACACCTAGTCTTGCCCAGAGTCGCTCTTTACTTACCTGGCTTCTAACGAGTTTTCCTAAGTTAGTCTTGGTCCCAAGTTACTCATCATTTCCTAGAGCAGGAAAATAAAGAACCAAAAAAAAGTGCATAGTTAGGAGTGTCAAACCCCACTGTGATGGGATTAACGTAAAAGCGATTGAATCCTTATTTGAAAATCTATTTGAATCAACTGATATAAATTTTGATATGTAAACTTTAATCAGATTGAGACTGAGCTCTATAAGGAGTAACCTGAGGGGACTTTGCAAACTATTTTTATCTGGATTATAAATTCTGTGTCATTTCACACTGTACTGGTAACACTGATATTTTTGATTGCTTATTTTAATATACGCCAAGCAATGCTCTTACTGAATCCTCGTAACAACCCCACAAGGCGGATCGCAGAATCCCAATTGCACGGATGAGAATGTGGGACTGCCTAAGTAACATGATCAGATGATAAACACTGTACGTAGTAGGGTTAGAATTCAAATATGAAAAGTATCCTTTTTAACCTCCCAGTCTGATTTTAAGATGTGAGATAAGTTCCAAATGCCTCGTCAAGATCCCTGCTAAAGAATTCTTTAAAAACAGCTACAAATATCAAGTACGCAATGCTTTCCTGAAACTATTTTTGTTTGATCTCACTCCTTCTCCCTAAAGATATCTCCCATAAGCTGGGGAGGTGTAAATGATCTATATGTAGGGGAAACATAGAAATAGTTTTGAAGTATATTTATTTTCCATATAGCTATCTATCAACTATCTATCTACATGCCATCATCGTCATCTGTGTATTAACAATATGTCATCATCTATCTCTGTTTGGGTTGGACTTGGTGTTGGAGATGGAGTGATGGACAAAAGAAATGTATCTTTTCTCTCAAGGGGCTTAAATTCTTTTTTTTAATTAAAAAATTTTTTACATTTATTTATTTTTGAGAGACAGAGAGAGACAGCACAAGTGAGGGAGGACCAGAGAGAGAGGGAGACAAAGAATCTGAAGCAGCTCCAGGCCCTGGGCTGTGAGCAAAGGGCCCAATGCGGGGCTCAAACCCACAAACTGCGAGATGATAACCTGAGCCGAAGTCAGAAGCTTAACTGACTGAGTCACCCAGGTGCCTCTCATGGGGCTTAAGTTCTAATGAAAAGGATATTAAACATAATTATAAGAATAAAATCCTGTGTGTGGTTACATTTTATGGTAACATGCAGGGGAAAGTTTGCAGACCCCTAGAAGAGTGTGCAGCAAGTCGCTACATTATTATCTAGGAAAAGAGGTTTCAGAAAAAGGCTTCTCTGTTCTGCATTTATTACGGCTTAATAGTTCTCCTAGCCCATCTTTCCTTCTGCAAATAACTGAAAAAGCTGTGAGGAAGTACCAATGACATCAACAGCAGCTTCAGAAACAGGGCTGATTAAAGGTTTTGGAAGCTCTGGAGACAGCTAGGTGTAGAGGGCAGAGGCCCTTTGCAAAGGGAGCACAGCATGAAATGAGACTGGCGTTGACCATGACTTTTCCACCAAGACGTGGGGCTCAGAATCAGGAAAGACTGGTAGATCCCCCAACAATCTGCACCGGCAAAGTTGGGGATCAGCTTTTGTCTTATATATTGTCCCACACATCTGTTGTTAGTTGCATATATATTTAGAATGGTTAAATTCTCCTG
>JAESUZ010005110.1:30000-52557 GCA_017311185.1 Proteles cristata cristata
CGGGACACGGGGTCCGGCTCATGCACAGAGCAGCCCTGTGTCCAGAGGCCCTGGCCCCCCCGGGACAGCCAGGGACACCACTCTCCCTTCATGAGAAAAACAGTCACACACGTCTTGGCTAAAATCCAAGCGAGCTGTCCAGAGCCGGCTCTTTAATTAGAGCACGAGTCGTGATTCCAGGCGAGGGATGGATTCTTGAGATGCGGTCGCCTGGGGTCATTAAGGAAAACAGAAATGACCGGAATTCTGTCTTACTGCAAAATCCAGAAAGACTAATTCTAACTTTCTTCAGAAATAAAAACGTATCGGGGCGCCTGGGTGGCTTAGTCGGTTAAGCGTCCGACTTTCGCTCAGGTCATGATCCCACGGTTCGTGGGTTCGAGCCCTGCGTCGGGCTCTGTGCTGACTGCCAGCTCAGAGCCTAGAGCCTGTTTCAGTCTGTGACTCCCTCTCTCTCTGACCCTCCCCTGCTCACACTGTCTCTCTCTCTCTCTCTCCTAGAAATAAATAAAAAAAAATATTAAAAAAAAAAAAAGAAATAAAAACGTATCTTTAGTTATTAATGGGTTTCAAGACAGGACTTTGGGATTTATTTATTTATTTATTTATTGTTAAGTGTTTATTTTTGAGAGAGCGAGTGTAAGTGGGCGAGGGTCAGAGAGAGAGAGGACGGAGAAACCCAAGCAGGCTCCATGCTGACAGCACAGAGTCTGACGTGGGGCTTGAACTCACGAACCCCTAGAATCATGACCTGAGCTGAAGTCAGAGATTTAACTGACTGAGCCACCCTGGTGCCCCGTGACTTTGGGCTTTAAATAAATGAATGGTTTGGGCACTGTATTCAGGTCCCTAGGTCATGGGTCTACTTAATGTCCCCCTCATTGCCACTTCGCCTAGCAATCAGTAGCCTCACGTCAGGCCTATTTCATGCACCTGCACACCCACATGCACGCGCCTATTTTTTATGTGCACTTTCAAGAATTCTGTCCACGTTCAGCTCTGCAGTGACCCTGTGATCCACCGATGTGCTCCCGTGTCTCCCCTTCCCTGCCACGTGGAAATGGAGCCACAGCAAAAGCCCTGTCTCCTCTGTCCTGTGTCTCCAGTGCCAAAAAGTGTGCACTCATCCCCGGGGCTGCTCAGAACGATACAGAAGGCAGGGGACTCCGGCTGACCCCCGTCAACGGCACTCTCCCGCCTGGCGGAAGGTGTGAATCCCCCAGCTCTGCCCCAGCTGGACAGCACCCCTGTGCAGAGGGCACGCGCAGGGCTGTCAGGAAGCCGGGCAGGGGCTCGGGTGGGGTCTCATACGCGGCCTGCACACTGCGATTTCAGACCCCCGGGGGTTTAGGAGGGTGGCGGAGCCTCAGCCTTCCATTTGCTGATGTATTTTACACCTCCTTGAAAAAACAGCGAATGCAAACACTGCCTCGGCAAAGCAGTGCGGCTTCTGCAAAAGCCACCCCATCCCCCGCCCGCGGCCCCTCCCACTTGCCTGCCTGATTTCTGGAAGCCGGGATGTTCAATAATTCAGGAGGAGCAAGAATCAGCATATCTTACAGCATATTTGATGCGCCACCAAACAGACCGCAGACTGTTTCATTTCAATGAGCCCCTTTGTTGCCGTCGAAAGCGGGCCGGACACCCCGAGAGCCGGCCAGGCGCACGGCCACCACTGTTCTGCTCGCTCGTCTTCCCTGGGGTCAGGTGACTCTCCCCGGCCCTGGCTCGCCTTCCAAAGCCCCTTCTGATCTCCCCGGCTAATTGGCTCAGGTGTAAACCGAGCCAGCGGGGCGCGACTTTGAAGTGGCGGCCACGTCCCCGTCTGTGTCAAATACCAGCCATGAATACCACGCCGGTTCCCTGGGTGCGTCTCAAGGCCTGTCCGTCCGGAACTTGGCCGCCAGCTTGTCGCGGTCCCACAGTGTGGAACACGGGACGCAGGGTGACATGGGGGCGCCAGCCTCCCCCTTTCCACTCAAGGCCATCCCACGCTTTGATCAATGATGCTTGAAAAGGGGCTTATTTTGTAAAGTGCAGGGGAGCCCCCCCGCCCCCCGCTCTGCTTGTCCAGCGCACAGTTACGGAAAGGTTGGCCGGCAGCTCCGGGACACCTGCTGCGCTGTCTGACACTCCTGGGTCCTGCCCCCCAAAAGGCCGCACCCGCCCCAGGCCCACTCCTCAGGCCGCCTTCGCTTATCACTGACCGCTGGAGGGAACCGAAGCGACGAACTGCAGCTGACCGAGACCGTGACCGTGCGGTGCCGCTTCTCTGTGCTTTCCACGCCCAAGCCTACTGTGTGAGAACAACGCGCAGAACGGCGTCCTCTGGAGGCGCCCTGCTGCCGGGGGGCCCCACGTGATCTGCCTCCTCGCCTCCGTCTGGGGGCGCAGGACACCCCGAGCGCCCTGCGGGCCCAGCGGCAGCTCCTTCAGTTCCGCCCGGACGCACGACGTCGGGTGAGCCGTGCATACAGCAGGCGCCGCCTCCCGCGAACTTGGCCGCAGACCCCGTCAGCGCCCGGCCCGGAAAGGACGTGCGGTCGGGACACCCGACGGGCTGTTCGTCTGCTCGGCCGCCCTAACAGGGCCCCGGAGACGGGCGGCTTCAGCAGCTTCTACTCCCTCCCTGATCTGGAGGCCGGACGCCCACGACGGTGTGTGTGTGTGTGTGTGTGCGTGTGTGTGTGTGTGTGTGTGTCTGTGGGGCGGCTCCTCCCTCGGCCGGCTGCTCCCGGGTCCTCACGGGACCCCCCCCACCCGCGTGTCTGCGCCCTGCTCACCCCCTTCTGCAAGGACACCCCCCCGTTGCGTTAGGGTGCCCGACAGCCGCTCGTGGGGGGTGACTGCTTCAACGTGCGGATTCTGGGGACACAGTTCAGCCCTTGACAGGCCCGTGCGAAGCACTGAGCTGCACGTAAAGCTCTGCGGGTGTGGGGTTGGCGCGGTGTGCAAACGGCGCGGAGAGGACCCGCCCCGGGGCTGGTGTGTCAGTGACCCGGGCGGCCCCCCACGCCCCGCCCGCCCCGCCCGACGTCTCCGGTGTGGTTTGAACCCGGCCGAACGGCTCGTGCCACCTTCCCTGCGCTGCCTGCGGCCCGGAAGGCCGGGCTTCCCGCCGACCCGGGCGGGGTCCCCGCCGGCTTCCCACCGGTCACCCGCCACCAGGCCGCGAGTGTGCGCCCGCAGCGGCCCCCACCCCCCCCACCCCGCCTCACCGCCGCCCTGGCGGTGCGGGCGTGAACGCTCCCGCACGGGTTCCCGCGCCCCCGGGGGCCGGCGGGGACCCCGGCGCCCCTTCTTCCGGATTCCGCTCTGCAGCCGGCGAGCCAGGGGCCTCAACGGCCGGGGTCGTGCGAGAAGGTAACAAGGTGACTAGGAAGCGGTGGGTTTTGAATGTTTATCCTCAACATTTGGAATATCATCCGCTTACGTTGATATCATTTAATCTTTCCTAATTTATTTTGTAATGTTTATTTATATTTTGAGAGAGAGATTGAGAACGAGCATGAGCAGGGGAGGGACAGAAAGAGGGAGACACAGAATCCGAAGCAGCTCCAGGCTCCGAGCTGTCAGCACAGAGCCCGACGGGGGGGGCTCGAACCCACGGACTGAGAGATCATGACCTGAGCCGAGGCTGGATGCTCGATCGACCCAGGTGCCTGATGTCACTTAGTCTTTAAGAACGGCTGTTTTAAAAACTGAATTTCTGGAAGTTGGGCCTGGGGTTGTGTGAGTCTCATGCTTCAGCTGAGAAGGGCGGCCCCACAGCCGCCCCTGCGCCTCCGCTCGCCCACTGCACCTGCCGCACCCCTCCTCACACTCAGCCTCCTGCATTTTGTGGTCTGTGAGGCGGGACCGGGTCTTCAGCCCCTGCGGAAGTGCTTAACGAGGGTCTGGCGCACAGTAGGCCCACAGGGCACAGCCGTCCAGGTGACAATGCCTCTCAAAGCCTGGGGACAGGCTCCGGTCGGTGTGCAGGTAGACAAGTCACCCGCAGAGGGACGTCACCGGCCCACAGTCCCAGAGAAGGGCCGGTGTTCTCGGAGGCAGGGGTCCCGGGGAGGCTCGCTGGCCACACTGCCCTGGGGCCCTCGCTGGAAGCTACTGTCCATTATTGAACCTTCTTTCCAGGAGGGAAGCATCTCCTGGAAAACTGCTCTATAAATAATAGTCATAGTAATAATAATAATAAAAAAAAATAATAATAATGTAAAAAAGCCGGCTTAAGATGAAGAGGAATGAAGACCAAGTGGGGTCTCTGTGTTCTTTGTCTTCCTAACAGGGGATCCTTTCGTTTTTATTCTTAACTCTGCCAGGACGGAGCAAGTGACCCGATTATGTAATGGAAAACTCTAGAAAAATGTATTCCAGAAAAATGTCTCGCCGGGCACGCAGTCAGAGGACAGGACCGCATTTTCAGGTCTGCCGATGTTCTGACATCAGGCCCTCGTTAGTCAGGGGACCAGCAGTCAGCGGCGGCTCCTCGGGTCCCTGCACACGCGTCCCCTTCTGCTGCCTGGGGGGCCGCAGGCTGTGCTCAACACGCGAGCGGGGCGCCAGCCTGTCCTCTGGGCCGGAACCCACACGTGGGGCCGAGGATTTGCAGGTGCGTCAAGTGCCCGGTGAGGCTGCGGCTGCGCGGGGGCCCGTGTGGGTGGGGTCAACCCCAGGCCACTTGCTGTTGGTTTCCACGGATGAAGTTAAGATATTCAGTGGTGAGCTCTGTGTGTGATATTATATATGCTTCATACTTAAACCCAAATAGTTGAGTTTTAGAAGTTTCCAGACACCTATGATAGGCGTGGATTCCCATAACTCCACATAAGATACAATTTATTCTGCAGGAAGCACGCATCTTGCTTGAGTATTTCTGAGAGCAAAATGTTACATTATGCTGGGAAAATATTTTTAGAATTCTCTTTAATAAGATAAAACTGTTGAAGAAGGCATCCATCTAGCTTAATTTTATAATTGTCTTCTGTGGCTCTTATTAAAAAATATATAGATTGTGATACAAATCAAATAAGTAATTACTCACTTGGATATGAAGAAAAAAAATTTTTGTCCCTCCTTAAGGGATGCATTTTAAGTGTAGTTCAGGTTCATCTGGCGCTGTGACCCATGCACTTCCCCTCCGCGTGCATAAATTCCTCTTACTCGGTCATTTGAATACAGGACTCATTTAAATTCTTGAAGCTACATACGGAGCCTGCAAACTTTCCAGGGATGCTTTGAAGAATCACACCTTATGCGCTCTTGACATTTCCAGGGAAACTATGGACCATGGTCTCTGCAAAATGGTATAACTATCTGGCCCTTGGTTTTTAATTATTACTGAAGGAGGAAGCGTGGGGAGGGAGGGGCGCCCGTAACGGCCCAACCTCACCCGAAGCTCAGCTAATTAGTGATCTTCAGCTAATGCAGCACTCGGACATGGTGTGGACGGTTTGGGAGAATGCACGCAGACAAAAATGGAGGGGGGGTGGGGAGAGGGAGAAGCTGCAGCAGCTCAAATCCCTTATCATCATGCCTGGATCTCTGGGTAGTACAGGAACTAAAGATGTGAGTGTACAAGAGTTTATTTAAATTAAAGAAAATGAAGTTCACATTGAAAATCGCATCTAAAAAAGGTTATAGCACCTTTGAGGTTTTTACAGGTAACTGTTAAAACCTGGCAATGGCGCGCCGTCCTGAGCTTTCTGCGCCTTCCAGCCCGTCACCTCCTCGGCCCCGAGCTGCATGTCGGTCCCAGTGCGTGGGGATGGCCTTGCCATGCCCTGCACGTGAGCTTCACAAGTCCGTCAGGACGGCCAGACCTCGGGGAGCTTTGACTGAGAGATGCTGAGTGTGTCACAAGATAGCAGGGCGCCCCAGCATCGTGAATGGAGGCGGAAGCTGGGGCCAGGTTGGCGTCACCCCAACAGCCAGCCACCTTCGCTCGGGCCCCACCTGCTGCCTCAGAAAACAAAGAGAAGCTGAAACGCAGGACGAGTGACACGTGGTGGCAGGCACAGAACAGGGCACTGGCCAGGGTGCTGAATCATCACGGTGGTTGCCCACCTCACAGACAGGGAAACTGAGGCAGAGGAGTCACGGTGCATTCAAACAGCTGAATCATGAGTATGTTAGAAAACCTGCCAGTCGCCTTCCTGCCTCGAGGTGGAGCCCGCCTGAGCACATGTCTCTGGAGACAGGTGCTCCTGGACGCAGTGGGACGGGGCACCTGTTTTTCCCCGGCTCAGAGCCCCGCAGTAGGGGTGTCACATCTACTCCCAGGGCTCTACCTCTCCAGGAGCCGTGGGGCCCGTGAAGAAGCCCCTCCCTGCCACACACACACGCTTACAGGAGTCTGTTTGGTTCACTGGCTTACTTGTTTGTGTTTAAATATGAACGTTACCTTGAGACGCTGTCTGCGAACTGAAGGCCTGGACGGCCTTTTCATGACCTTGCACAAAGACGGAGTTCACCTAGAGTTTGTTAAACACACACGGGACGGTTTAGAGACACCTGTACACAGAGCCCACGGCACAGGTGTGAGGCGGCTAGGCGAGCCCCTCTTGCTCGGGGGGTCAGGTGACCTTCCGGGGATGCTGTGAAACTGAACGGCCATTTGAGCCGCGTCCGCAGGGGTCTGTTTCTCCGCATCCCACCAGGACATCATTATAACGCCACATACGACTCACCTGGCCCGGCTACTCCTGAGGACACCGTTATAATGAGTCTCCCGTGTGATTTTGCAAGGATTATTTTCTAAGAAGCTTAGAGTTCATTACAGACATTACCCTGCAAATTCTCCAAGCACCCAGAGAAGTATTTTGATGTATTTATTCCTCCTTTCCAAGTCTCAGTCACAGAGAAGAGCTTTTCCTGAGAGGAGAGGTCACCCTTTGCAGACGGGAGCATAATTATATTCCCAGTTAATTTAATCCAATGACAATCAGATGACCCAGACCTGAAACATGACTTTTCTGGGTATCCCCTTTCCGGTTGGGAGTTTTCAAGAATTGTTCACACTCCCCATTTTATTGTTTCACCTGTAGACAGCACATCAGTGATTGTTGATACAATGCTTAGCTGTCTGTAAGCAGCCGAAATACCAGTTGACTCTGCGTTGCACTGATACAGCAGTGCTTGCTGACCACGTGCCTCCTGGCCGTCTTTTCTCCACCGTTCATCCCTGGCCTCTCCTCCTCCGGTCCTTGTCACAGTGTCCCCTGGCGTTTCTCTGTCAGACCCTCAGCCCCTGCTTCAAGCGGGTCTGCTGGGCCTCATGCTCACTGCACGCAGTCAGTCATCAAGAACAAGGACCTGCTCAGGAAAAAGCAGCATCAACAGACCAGGCTGAGGTTGGAACTCCAGCCGCACCCGCACATCCTGGGTGAGCCCACGGCCCCCGTTAACGCACGACCACCCGGGCGTACCGCTGTCAGGCACTCCATGGACAAACACATGAACCCTCACCTGCCAGTGAGCCAGGTGCTATTACTGTCTCCATCTTGGCAAGAAATAGATGCAGAGAAACTGAGGCCTCCAAGGAGAATGTCCCAAAGCTGAAGAACGGAAATTAAAATCCAGGCGAGTCCAGGCTGAACTAAGGGTCTCTGCTGCCTCCAGGAATCAGAAGACAGGTTGTTCTTCCCAGTTTTCCCGAATGGCTGAGGTCTGGTCCGAGCAGTGGAGTGGAGCAGACCACGTGTAGCTGGGCCCATCGGCGGAAGGCTGCAGACCTCCGAGGGTGAGTTTGGCTGCGTGTCACAGGAACCACACCAGTGAGTGAGTAACAGGAAGTCTAGAGGTCATCGGCGCAGGGCCCGTAGGGGGTCTCGATGATTCCATGGAAGACTCGGACATCACTCTGTCCACGTGTGCTCACAAGATAAATCCGTCTGTCTTGGTCAAGGGGATGACAGCTTCTCAGGAGCTTCCATTAGGGAAAATCCTACACGTGTGTCATCAGCCAGAAGTTTGTTGCATCAACCATCCCTATTTGCAGAGGAGCCTGAGCATGTCATTTTCTAGTTATTTGTAAATATGTGCCCAGGATCAAATTCTTTAAGTAGGGAAGAAGAAGAAAAAAAAGAAAACATCAGATAGGCAAATAATAGTATTTGCCACAAGAGCATAAGAATAAAGTCATAAGTTTTCAATGGAGTTGTAACTCTAGGAGAGAAAATAATGTACTAAAAACATGTACTCATAGGGTACCTTCTGGTAGAGTGACATTTCAAATTTGAACTATTTGTAAACTATAAGAAATCCAGATCAATAAATTAAATTAAGGGGATACTAGGTTGATATTCATCCTAAGCAAATGATAGAAGCAAATGAAAATCTCTCTAGAAGAAAATACTTGCAACCCAAGCACTTTGGAATTCTCTATATTAGGATAAATCAGTAGAAGTTTACAATTTAAAAATATATAAAACAGACACGAATACAATGTGATCACAAGCCAGCAAGAAAATGTAGTAAAGGACTTCAGATATTTGAATATTCATATACATAATATAAAATTGTTAAAAATCTTTAGAGAAATAATCCTTTTTTAAAAAGAAGGTAAAAACAAGAACCTATAAAAATGTCTTATTTGGGAAAGTAGCAAGAAAAAAAACTACTGGAACTAAAAATAATAATACTATCATTAAAGTGAAAAAATAATAAATTCAGTGGATGCACACAAAATTAGACACAGCTGAAGGAGAGATAGGTCACTGGAAAGCAGTTCTAAAGAAATTACCCAGAATAAAGTGAAGAGAGAAAGTGATAGGAAACATACAGAAGATAGGAAAGTTAATTGGGTGGGCCTAACATATCTGATGGGATTTCTAGAAGGTGACAGAAAATACGACAGAACGGTATTTTAAAAATGTGAAAAAAATTTTCAGTGTTGATAAAATATTTACTCTCTAAGATTCAGATTGACAACAAAATCCAAATAAGATAAATTAAATGGAATTATAACCCCAGAGATGTGCTAGTGAAACTGTAGAATCTTGAACACAAAACAGGATTTAAAAAAAAAAGAAATTCAAAGGCAAAAGAAAACAATGAGTCCAAAGTTGGCTCTTCTAACAGATCAACTAAGTTCATAAAAATTTAGCTAGATTAAGCAAGAAAAAAGAAAAAAAGACTAAAAGAAGAAATACAGATTGCCAAAATCAAGAATAAAACAGGAGACATTACAACTGACCTTCTAGAGTTTAAAAGTATATAGGAGAATATTATGAACATTTTATGCCAACATTTTAGACAACTTAGATGAAGTGGGAAAATTCCTACACTGATACAAATTACTGAAATTGACTAAAAAATAGGCAATTTGAATAGATCTGAGTAGTCAGTGATTACATTAGCCATTAAACTACAATACCTTGATTTTAAAAAATAAAAGCTAACTGACTTTACTCATCAGTGTATAAAATACTAAAAGAAGAAATAAAGTAAATTCCTAAAATGCTTTGGAAGAAAGGACAGAACATGCCCCAACTCACTCTCCTGAATCAGTGTTTAGCGTTTCAACAGCCATTCAAACATGTGGTAAGAAAAACAAAAGCTGTGGACCAATTTCCCAAATTAAATTCCCAGATTCAAAACCTCTTAATGTAATAGTATCAAGTTAAATCTAACAACATAGAAAACGGATTTCGCACCAGGTCCCAGTGGGACTTAGCTCAGGAACACACGGTTGGTTTAAGTCCAAACATTATCGTCAGTGTTCTCAGTGCACAACAAAAAGGTACTTGTGTGAGGTGAGTGATATATTAATGAACTTGATTGTGTTACTTATTACATAAGATATCACAACACCACATTATAGACTTCAAAATCTATACAATTTTGTTTTGTTAATAGTATCAACAGTAATGCTGAATTTTTAAATAACAAATCAAATAATTTAGCATGTATTAGTAGAGTTAGTGATAAAAATGGCATAATACCTAATAGATGAGGAAAAAAGTATTTCACGCCATCCAACACTCGTCGTAGATGCTGTCAGCAGACGAGGAGTGGAGGGGATGAGCCTGACGGGAGGCAGCTGTGAAGTCCCACCGCTGAGGCCATTCAGGCTGTGAACCCAGGGCCCGCCCGCCATGATCGGGGGAAAAGCAGCGATGACTGTTGCCCCTACCTTTGTGTGAGTAACTCCAGTTACTGTAATAAGGTCATAAAAACAAATTAAAGGCCTACAATGGGAAAGGATGAAATTTGTGTGCTGGGACCCTGGTCCTGACGTGGACTCGGCTCGGAACTTTCACCATTAGCCCTCCTGGCTCTCAAGCCTTCGGGCTCAGACGAGGGCCAGAGCGAGGCTCTCCTGGGTGTGCAGCTCCGTCCCCAGTGTGGGCTGCGAGACGGGTCCCTGCTGTAAGTCTGTCTCCCATCCTCACCTGTTCTCCGGAGCTCTCTGACTGATACACCCTGAAACCCCCTCAACGCCCCGAGTGAACACTGAGGCAGAGGAGTGACACTGACACGTGCTCCTTGAATGTAGACGTGGCCGCCATCACTGGCTGTAACCCGGAGCCAGCGGTTTGTTCTTCGGGAGTCCATGGCAAGGAAGCTCACACACCGACACACGCCTCTGTCCATCCACACCCCGTGTCCCTGGCACGTATCTAACAGTGCATTTGTAGGTTTCCCACCACCTTTCTGGCTATGTAATTTGGTCCCACGTGGACCTGACACATAACCTATTTTCTATGTTGTTAAATTTAACTTGATAATATTACATTAAGAGGTTTTGAATCTGGGAACTTGAACAGGAAGCGAAGGTGACGAGTCACCGTCAGCAGGGCTGGTGCGACTCTCCCTGTGCCACCCACTCCCACAAGGACAAACCAGGAAGGTCTGAGTGGGTCCCGCGAGGTTCAGCGGGGTCGTTTCTGCGCAGGAGACTCGGTGCTGGGCAAGGGCGCCAGTGCAGTCCCTACAGCAAGATTGTGGCAGCCACTTTTGAGGAGCTAAAAATACTTATCTAAATGTTCAAGTTTACTTTGGAGTCAATATCGCTCTTCTGACCACCAGCCAGAAATCTACACCAGAGACAGCACTGGGAGTTCGCACCCCCACTGCTCCGACAGCTGTTAATTATTTTCTTTTCCATTATTTCCAGAAGCCAGCTGGGCTGTTTGGGGAGTAAAATCAGCACAGGCTTTCGAAGCAAAGTGGGGAGACAGGGAGGCCGACCGCCCGTCTGTGTGGGGGACGCAGCGACTTGGTCCTTGGGACCCTGGACAGGTGGCTCTCCCTCTGCAGCCAGCACCTTGCTTCTTAAATAACTAACTAATGAAACAACAACCCCTGTAATATCAGCTGGTGGGGAGAGGAAGTTCTCTCTGCCCTGGCAGGTCTGTGGTGTTGTTCGAGGGGCCCTGCGTGGTGGGCAGGACTGACGCAGGGACATCCCAGCCCGGTCCCTTCCTCAGCTCTGGTGGTATCGTCACCAGCATCTGCGCTGGGCTGCGAGGTTGATCTGACACTCACCAGGGTAAGAACGGGGGTGTGGCCGGGGGTCCCTGTTTGTGGGGAGTCTTCGGGTCATCCACCTGCCCTGCTGGGATCGGGCTTCCCAGCCAGTCCAATCCACTGGACACCACGACCTTCCCTCCAGGCGCCTCGCCCCCGAGAACCTCTTGGAAACCCCCAGAAAAGCAGGACCGTGCTTTCCTGCCTCAGGAGGACTGCCTGGCTGAGCAGGATGGGCTTCCAGAAGGCGTGGCTGAGCTGAACTGGCCCCACCCTCCCTGCACCGTGAGCCTCTGGGTTGCACCCATTTGTCCACCCGCACTGGGCTGGGCCAGCCCTAACAGGGGTGACAGGGAGCCTGGTACGACAGGGGATCTCCCCTCTGCCCGCCCCCTGCCCTCGGCCCGTGGTGCCGCGCCGCCGGTGGGCTCCTCCCGTGGGCTGTCATTGGGACGCGCCGCCTTGGCTGCACTGGCACCTTATGCTCGTGCCGTGTCCGCTGATGGCATTTGACCCGTCTGAGCCCAGTTTTATTATTGGCAGGAGGCGAGGTGACCTTTCCAGGTGCAAGCTGTTTGTAAGACGAGACACCGTTCCCGTCTGGACTGCGTCGTGGTGTCTGGCCTAACCCGGCCCCTCCAGCCTCGCCACCGCCAGTGCCCCCCCAACCTGCGCACCCACCACCTGCATCTCGGAGCTCCTGGGCTCCCGTCTGCCGGCGCCCCATGAGTGTCAGGTTGCTCCCCGGGCCTGTGTCCCGGGCCCTGATTGGCCAACCCGCGGCCCATGCCTGCAGGCCGAGCGGGGCGGTCCGCGCACGGGCCGGGCTCCTTGCTGTGGGCTCCGCTGAACACGGCCTCAGACTACGCGTGGTGCTATTCTGAAGCGCGCTTTCTCTCTCCCCAACTAGATTATAAACACTCAGGCTTAGCGTCTCCAGCTTATTCATCTTTGTAGCCGCATAGTGTCTAGCCCGCCACAGACTCCCAGTAAATATCTGCTAAGTGTGATTGAAACCCGGCTGCTCAACAAAGGCGAACATCTCTCTTTGGGCCGATGCTTCCCCCATGTATTAGGCACTGTTGCAGGTCACTGGTTAATCAATAAGAGTAAGGGGCTTCTGTGGGATACTGGGATGAGCGAAATGACTCAAGTTCATGCATTCCTGGCCCCGTTCGTGTTCAGACACCAGCTCGTTTACCATGGGGCTGAGGGAACGGGCAGATTATTTTCAGAGCCCTCTGGCAGGAGAAGGCTGAAGACACTCATCCGCTGAGGGTCCGTGCCCAACGATGTGCTCTCATGTGCCCCATCCACGTGCCATAGCTGTATATTCAAAGCAAACACATTGTTTAGACAATAATATACTCTCTATTAGGTCCTTGCTTTGGGTTAATGGTCGGCTAAAGCAGTTATAGGGTTCCAGGGAGGGACTTGCAGAAGAGAAGGCAAGATACACTGCTGATAATTTGCGCCCTTCTTTATCGCAGTAATTAACGATTTTTATATGGTGTACCAAGGGATTGCAAGAATGTTAAGGGTGCGGTAATGACCCACAATGTCTCCTGTGCTCGTGTGGCACGGAGAGCAAGACGGACCTGTGGAGCCGACAGGACAGCTCACACGGATTGCGGTCTTTAGAGTTCCATAAAGGGACTCGCAGTGCGTGTTGAGGCCGTGCAAAGCTGTGAGGTCACAGGCAGGCGGGAGCCAGCTTCCAGGCAGGGCCAAATACGAGAACCGTCGGAGCGGCATACGACCCCGTCGTGTGAAGCGCGGGCGGGCGGCGAGCCTGGGCCCACCTGCACCCTCAGAGCAGGACGCGGTTTTTAATAAGAAGATTAAATCACGAAGGCTGTGAAAGTAGCGAAGAGGCCTTGTTTCTAGTGAGCCGCGTGCCCAGCGACGCTCCCAGTCTGCGGGCACAGGCGTCTCCCCCGCCCTCCGCCGCCAGCCCCTTTCCTTCTCAGCCCCCCGCCTCCCTCCAGTGCTCCTGGAGAGCACGCCTGCTAGCCTCACCTCACCCCTCCTTGGTACACAGCGGCGCCTGTCATCGCCCGCGCAGACCGTCCCATGTCCTGCACCTTCCTCCAAGCCCTCCAGCCTGACCCCAACTCCAGGCCCAGCTGCGCTTCAGGTTTCCTGTCCACGCTCATGGGCTGGACCGTGACGGAGCCCACGGGAGAGCCCAGGTCTCCTATCAGACAGCAATCTTTCCCAGAGGGCATTCCTTGAGTCTTTTTTAAAAATATTTTTATTTGTTTCTAGGAGAGAGAGAGAAAGACAGCGTGAGCAGGGGAGGGTCAGAGAGAGAGGGAGTCACAGACTGAAACAGGCTCCCGGCTCCGAGCTGGCAGTCAGCACAGAGCCCGACGCGGGGCTCGAACCCACGAACCGCGAGATCATGACCTAAGCGAAAGTCGGACGCTTAACCGACTAAGCCACCCAGACGCCCCTCCTTGGGTCTTAAATAGAGAATTTGCTATTTAATGGAGCTTAAATCTTTCCTGGTCTGTGAGGGTCTGGCATTCACTTCATTTCATTAATAGTAATGTTATGGAAGAAACACTTCTGGGAGGTCCCCGAAGAGACGCCTTTGCGCAATTTCCTCCCTTGGGTATGAGGGGAATCTTCAACCTGCTTTTAACCAATTGGATATAAAAGGAAGGGCGGGCTGTTGCTCCCATGATTAGGTTACATCGCATAAGACTCCCCTTAGCCGACCGGCAGACAGAGACCCCCACGGCTTCAAAGACTTTTGTTGCCATACAGTGAGACACACCTGGTGGCCTCTCAGGTGTTGTTCTGAGTCATTGAGTTTTCTGTAACTACGACAGAGCAGGGAATGAATGTGGATGCCCTCTGGATGCTGAAGATCGTCAGTGAGGTAGTTAGAAAACAGGGTCCAGCACCCAGGTCCTGGGTTCAAATCTCGTTCCGTCCCGTACCAGCTGCATAACCTGGACCAGTTAGTTCCATGCTTTAAGGACCTCCCTCGTCTGTCAGATGTAGGTAATAACAGCACCTGCCCCGAGTACACTGTGGGGACAAATGCATTTTTAAAAGACACACATGTAGGGGCGCCTGGATGGCTCAGTCGGTTAAGCGTCCAACTTCGGCTCAGGTCATGATCTCACAGTTCAGTTTGTGGGTTCAAGCCCCACGTCGGGCTCTGTGCTGACAGCTCAGAGCCTAGAGCCTGTTTCAGATTCTGTGTCTCCCTCTCCCTCTGACCCTCCCCTGCTCATGCTGTCTCTTTCTCTCAAAAATAATTTTTAAAAACACATCAAAAAATTAAAAAAAAAAACACATGTAGCAAACACTAAAGAAATGTTAGCTGCTGATACCTGCATGGAGAAGAGATACATCATAATAACCATTTTGAATGTAGATCTGGAAGCATGTCCATGTCATAGATGACTTGATTTGACCTTGTTCATCTCATTGAGATTTAGGCTAAGTACTGTGCTAACGTTATTTAAAAATGCTTTCCTGCTTTCCGGTTTATAATTTCAAAGAAATAACACCAAAGCAAATACACAGAAGAAAACATAAAACCAATGTGTCAACTTTGTGTAAACACAAAGTATAATTAAAGACAACATGTAGAGTGTGTGTTGGGTGGTGTTTCTTTAATGCGGGAGATGGAGAGCAGGTTTCGGTGTTTGTTCAGGGCTGACTGAGTGGTTCCGGCTGCAGAAGCTGATGGGAGAAGGTCCGGAGAGGAGGAGGGACGCCCCTGAGGCCTCAGTGCTTCTCGGGGGGCAGTGGCGTTCCCAGATGATCCGTACAGCACGCGGCTCCGCGGACGGGCTATCCCCAGAGGGTGGCGGTGACAGGTGTCCGCAGGATGTTTCGAAGCCGGAAGCGATGGTGCTGCTGACGGAAGTGAAGAGAACAGAGGCTCATGTCAAGTCCTGAACACGAGTTCGGTTACTTTCTATCAGTAGAAACAGAATTAGTGGAGTGGCCCTTGCACGTGCGGAAGCCGTTCTGCAACGTCCCGTCCTGAGAAGCCGGCCCAGCGCCCTGCGCAAAGCGGAACGTCATGTCGGGTGGGAAGAACCGTGTTTTCCTTTTATTCTTGGTACGTTTTGTGTTTTGTTTTGCTGTTGCAACTGGATGCGTCCTGACCCTATTGCTCCGGGGTGGACTCCCCATTTCTGCTAAGGGGGCACACTCGCTTCCTCACCTGCAGGCTTCCTGTTTGGCTATTGGTCTGGGGGTAAAGCCTCCCAGGCCGGGTTTGTGTACATGCTTCCTCTCTAACCAAATGCTCGCTCCAGGTCTCTGGTCCTGGGCCCAATAAAGTTCCCAAAGTGTGTAGATGTTTACAATAAACCAAAGCCCTGAGGTGGAAGAATCCCTCGTGTTTACTGAATTTTTCTCCTTACTCTTCAACCCCTTTAAAGACAGCAGAAAAATATTCTGGCATTTTAAAAACTTAAACCAAATACACATGGAGAGTAGACAGATATTGTGCACACTGCATCTACGGAATCGGAAAACAGAGCACCTGCCTGTAACAACTGTCCCAGGAAGGGCGGGGAGGCTCATTCACGGGTACTTCCCGGACATACGGGTACCGAGGAAAGCATGCGAGCACAGCGGAGGATTCTGCCAGAGCCGTGGTTCTACACTCCGCATCCTGTGAAGAGATGCAAAGAAGCCTCATCTGGGGCCCCACTCCTCAGGTCAGCGTCTTCGGGTGGGGACCAGTAGCTGGCATTTTTTAGGAGCTCCCTAAAAAATGGATTTCCTCCATGCGGCAAGAGCTAAGAGCCAGTGCTGAAGATTCCTATCAGAAGGACGTCCCCCAAATCCATACAGGCCCAGTCGTATGGCCCTACGCCCAATTCCAGCTTTTGTCCCTGAGGTATGCGGGACTGTGAAGCACATATAGAGGCAGCTTTCCAGGAAAGGACTTCAAGTCAGACGTGTATCAGTTTTATAAAGGAAGAGATAACTCTTATAGAGGGAACCCCTATGCCTGATGCAGCGATATCTGACTGCCCGTGATGCATTCACGAACGGAGAAATCAAATAACGCATATCACTATGTGAGCTCATTTTATTCTGTAATCCTGTGATATTTTCTAGTAGATAAAGACATTGGAGAAACTGCTTTTGGGAAAATTAATCTACTTAACCATACAGAATGCTTCAAGTCCATAGAAATAAAATACCTTATTTCTTTAACGTCTTTAACATTTTAATATCAAATCATATGTGTCAGGCATTGAAAATTAAGTTCTAATTGACATGCACTATTGAAAGCACAATAGCAATTTAGGTTTATGAAATAAGTAACATTTTCAGCAAGACCAAGATGTTACTATATATCTAGTTGACTGAGTAGAAAAACCCAACAGTGTTCGTGATAGCTGGTATTTGTCACCAATTTTATGTTGGGCGTGGAGCCAGGTGTGATCCGCACTTGAACCGGGTGATGGGGTCCTGGCCGGACAAGGTGGGAAGAGCTCTGGCCGTGGGCCCTGGCTGGCTCTCTGGCCTCGGCAAGCCTCGCTCTGGTCCAAGCCCAGCAGCGCGAGCATCGCTGGACGGCGGGCTGGAAGTGCACCCCCCGCGCCACAATCCCCATCTCAACGTGCCTCCCGTGACCTGTCTGCACTTTGTGGGTTTCCGTGGATGTGAGGGCTCCAAATCTCTTCAGGGCTCCTTCTGTGTTATAATACAAATACACCATGAAATACACCAAGTGCTTTTCTATCTAGTGCTTTGGGGTTTGAGCGATGTGTCTCCCACATCACATATGCATTTGAGGAAACTGAGGCTGATTCTCGTGCTGGAATATCCGCAGGTGTCGAAGCCCAACAAGGATTTCCAGTCCTGGTGCCGGGTCCCCTCACTACCGCAGATCCTCGGTGAAAGGTCTTTGTTCCCAGCATGTGTGCAAACGGATGCGACTGGTCAAGTTCAAGTCAGGCGGGTGGATTGGAAGTCCCATCAGACGGGGTGGCGGCCACCCCTTTGGCTGTCATTGTGCTTGGGGCTGCCCCCAGTCACTCACACCGCCAGTGCGGCCACCGGGTGCGACGGGATCGCAAGACAGCTGTTCCCTCTCCAGTGGCTCCTGGCCCGGAACGTTATTACCCCCTGAGGCCCTTGGTCTTTGCACCTTCTCCTCACGAGCGAGACACTTCCAGGCAACTCCGCGTCTGTCTTCCCGCTGTTCCCGCCATCCACGAGGCAGCTGCACTGTGCCCTGACGACGCTCGTCCCGTAAGCACTGGGGGCCGGGCACCCTAGGCTTCCGGCAGCTTGCCGACCCCGCAGGGCAACGGCGGTTCTCAGCCACCTCCGCTGCCTGAACACGATTCCTTGGCATTTAAGACACATTTTGTTTCCCCGTTTCCGTTTCCCTCCATCCAGGCCTCGGGTTATTTTTGATTGTGTCCCCCGGCGCCCGAGGGCCTGCTGTTCGGCTCGACGGCTCCGAGACGTGCTTTCCGCGGCCCACCGAGTCCCTGCAGTCCGCCACCAGGCGCGCAGCGCAGAGAGGCTCCGCGGGCAAGCAGCTGTGTGCACGAGGGGCGGGGCAGGTGGGCGGCGTGGGGCTGGCAGCCGGGTTCCTGGCGCCCCCGTCCTGAGAGAGCAGAAGAGGGCAGGTTTACAGCTGCGGGTCTGTCCCACGGGGACGGCCACTGTTGCCGTGGCAACTGACCCGAGGGGACGACGGCAGGCGCCCTGTCCCTGCAGCATGGTGGTGGTGGTGGCCCCTCCAGCCAGCGAGGTCGCGGGAATGCGGTGCTGGGGTCAGCGGAGGGCGTGCTCGGGTGACGGGCGCAGGTGCACGTGTACACATGCCACCACGCACGAACACACACACGTGCACACACAGGAGCGTGCACACACAAGCACAACCATGCACATAATGCACACACACACACACACTCATGCACACAATGCATGCATGACCGTGCACATGTGCGCACGCACATGCACACGGTGCTCGCACATGTACACACATGTGCACACACAGGAGTATGCACGCACAAGCACAACCATGCACATACATGTACACATACATACTCATGTACACACATGCATGCATGACCATGTGCGCACATACATGCACACGGCACTCACACATACACACATGTGCGCACATGCATGCATGACCATGCACACACACACGCACACATGCATACGGTGCTCACACACGTACACATACACATGTGCACACACACACACACACATGCACTCACAGTGCACCAAGACCTTCCCCCCAGCCCCCAGCTCCCTGGCCAAGCGCGGCAGCAGCGGGAGCCGACCGCATACGTGATCGTGGTGCTACACATTCTCACAGCTTCAGACCCAACTGTCAGCGGCTTCCCCGCCAAGCGGGGCTGCCAGACGCGGGGTTGTTAATGAGCTGGCAGCTCCGAATGTCATTAGGGGGCCCGGCGGATGGTGGCGTGGGACGGCTCAGGTGCTCGGAACAGATCGCCGCTCCCCTGCGCCGCGCGGGAGCTGGCCGGCAGAGCTTCGCCTTCACCGACTTCCCCCCAAAGTCGTATTAAAAGTAGGAGCTTAATGATAATGAATTGAATTGTTCCCATCGAAAGTGGACTGACTGGCAGAATTCTGGAAACGGAGAGATCCCTGATGCTGGCTAAAAAAACAAAAGTAATTGGATTACACAAGGAAAATAAGATAAACATTCATTAAAATTACAGTAACAGGCTGTGATTAAGGAGCCAGCGGAGGAGCCTGCCGGGCATGAGCGCGTGAGCGCATCCTTCCTGGGGAATTTCTGGGGAGGCGCATCCAGCTTTCCTCGCGGCTCCATTTCCTGCCTTTCCTTTTTATTATCGGGTTTCAAAAGTGGTTTGACGGAGCTGACACCTTCCAGATGGAACAGAGCCTTTGTTGATCACTGTTGTTGAGCATCTGCAGTCCTGGGCCCGCGGAGGAGCGGCTGACGGTGTCTCTGGGCAGGTGCCCCGCGCGGCCTGGCAGGGGCTCAGCTCTAATCAGCACTTCCGCAAACCCAGCGCTCACTTAAGGGGGCTCGTCAGAAGGTCCTGAATGGACGTGAGGGCCCGGGGTCCTGGGTGTCCATCCCCCGGCTGAGCCTGCCCGTCCCCGGGGACTTTGCCGGGAACCAGCACACGGGGAGGCATCCGGTGACACGGCGCCAGGCCGGACGCGGCACCGTTAGATAAGACCACAGGCGTGTGCCCTCGCTTGTGCTGCGCTCCGGACGGAGGCCGCGGCCCCGAGAGGGGTGGTTGCCATCTGGGGGAGGCCATGCAGGTCGCTGTGGGGCTCGGCCTGCCTGGGGCCCCGGCTCCTGAGACCCAGGCGCCCGGAGCGGGACAGAGCGAGCCTTGCAGGGGGAGAGCGGGTCCCCGGAGGGCCAGCCGATCCGCCTCCATCCGTGACCCGGAGCCTGGCGGCAGCTCCGATCCAACACCTCAGCGTGTGGATCCGTGCGATGGTCCTGTCAGGGCCGATGGAGTTGCACACGTGGGGGGTCGGGGCGCAGCAGAGCCCCATGACCAGGTCGGTTCCCTGCGGACTGTGCTGTGTCCATGGTGAGGGTAAGAGCGGGATTCCTGGTGGCCCCTGGACGCCGCTCCGCTGGGGCCCCGGGAGCTGGGTGTGGGCTGCGTGGCCGCGCGGGGACCCAGGCTGCCTCTCCCCCAGCCACTGCCCACCTTGGGTTTCCCGGCTCTGGGCAGCGTCACCTGGGCCTTTGGCTTCTCCTGGGACGTGGTGGGGTCAGAGGCCCTTGCCCAGCCTGGGCGGCGCGCCAGCGCGAGGGCCTGGCTCACACTCTGAATCTCGCTAGCCTGCAACACCGGCCCCACGTCTGTCCCCACAGTGGGCGCTGTGACAGAGCCCCGCCTGGGGACTGCTCAAGGGCTCCGCCGTCCTGCTGGCCTTCCGCTCGGCGCGGCCGACGGGTCTCCTGCCTGCCCCCCGTCCTCTCCATCGGACCCTTCGGGAGGCTGGCCCTTGGGGAGGTGGGAGTGGGTGGCCTGCTGTCCATGGCCAGGGACCCGGATGGGGGCAGGACCGTGGGTAAGAGCCGGGACTGTCCAGCTCAGGCCCCGTCGGCCTCCCCCGCTGGGTCTTGCTCTCTCCCTGCGGATGTCAGCTTTGAGGCCCCCTCCTGTCCCCTGGGGCCCCTGTCCCTGGCCCCCTCCTCCCCGCACCCTGTCCAATCCAAACCAGGTCCTGAGGTGACACCTGGGAATCATTTTCCCTGTCCCCTGCCCTGCCCTCCGGCTCAGGGCTGTGGCAGCAGATTCCTCACAGGCCCCTCCTCCAGGCTGCCCTCCAGAACTGACTCCATCTCACACCCTGTGCTCTGTTCCCCAAGTAATGTAGTCTAATTAGCCTGCAGAGTCTCGGTGAAGCTCCAGTCTTCACGTCCCTGCAAAGTCAGTCCCCGATCTGTCCTGGAGCCACTTTTGAGGTTTGCTGTGAGCCCTTTCTGCCCACACTCTGGGTGTCAGTGACCGTGATCATCTGTGTACATCCTGCAGACTTGGCCATTGAAAGAGTCGGTGCCGTGTGCACCCGTGGGTCACGGCGGTGTGTCCCCACCAGCACGGACGAGGTGGGCGCCGTGCAAACTGTGAAGGACGGAAACCTGGTGCACTCGGCCAACGTACATCCAGTGGGCTCAGTCTCTGACCGCTCTGCCGTCTCAGACCTGGCCCAAGTTTTAAAGCACTTATCTGGGTGAGCAGACAGGGACAGAGAAGGGACGGGAGTAGCCGGGTGACGGCCGGCGGGGGACCGGGGTGGGCTGGCCGCTGCCCTCGGGGTGGGCGTTGGACTGGTCTCACACCACCCGCCCGCTCACTGGAGGTGTTCGCCTGTGCCCCTGGCTCACAGCCCCAAGCAGAGAGGATATGTCCCTGGGCTACAGACAGGTCCCTGCTGCCCCGTCTGGGGGCTCCCTTCCCCGACCTCCTGGGCAGCGGCTCACGCGGTCCATCCTGTGGGCTCGGTCTCCCTCCCAGGACCCTCCCACTGCTGCTTCCCTTTCACTGTTTCGTGGGGACGCAGACCCACGGCGGTGCCGCCCGATCCTCACCCAGCCCCCCGCAGGCCACGCCCGGTGCCCCAGCGACGTGTCCCCACACTGAGCTTTGTCAGGGAGCATGGTGGGGGCCTGGGGCCCTGCGGGGCCCGGACGGGGCGTCGGGCTCCCTGCGACCCGCACTCCAGAGGCAGTTGTTCTGTCCCACGGGCCCGTGTGTGCCCCGCGGCCCCCCAGTCCGGGATTGGAGAAGGGCTGGGACTGGCCAGTGCAAGTCCTGCACTTGACTGTGCATTTTATTCCAGCTGCAGGTAGAAGGGGACCTTCCCGTTTCCGGGCACGCAGACGACACGGGGCCAGGCGCCCCCCATGTCCGCCCCCCCACGCCCGCCCGAGAGAGCAGGGACGGGACTGGGCTCCCGCTTGGTCTGACTTTGGGCAGGGCACGCGTGGGAACCTGCTGTTGAGACAAAGCCTCCGCTAACCTGCTGAGCGAGACCAGCCGGCCCCTCTGATGGGTTGTTTGTGTCCATGGACCCAGTCATCCTCTGGCGTCCACGGCGAGCAAGGCGGAGGCGCGCTCACCCGGGCGGCTGCAGGGCCGGCGCCGAGTGGTGCTCGCCCTCGTCCCCACAGCAAACGCTGCACGTTCACCACCCGGCTTGTGACGCACGCTGGGCGCCCGGCGGTCGTGTAAGAACGCGGGAGGCTAAGCAGCAGGGACACGGGGGCCGGGGGCCTCGGAGGGGGCCTGCCTCCCCAGGAGCAGGGAGCCCAGCGCCGGCCCGGCAGCGACGGACGACCTCTCCTCACGGTCACCAGCCCACACAGGGTGCACTTTGCGCGTGTGGTTCTCCACCAAGGGCTGTGACTTCACGTCGTTTTGCGCAGTCCCGGCTGCGCTGGGGCGAGGCTGGGTTGCACTGCCGTCCCCCCTCGCCGCCCCATGTGACCCCCCTTCGTCGCGCCGTGTGACCCCCCCGACGGCGGCACGCCATGTGACCCCCCTCGCCGCGCCGTGTGACCCCCCTCGCCACCCCATGTGACCCCCCTCGCCGCGCCGTGTG